>ML787668.1:0-15982 GCA_009831015.1 Picea engelmannii | reverse complement strand
TTGAGCTGCAGAGATCTCTTCAAGTTCCTGCAAGATGCACGAAAGTTCTTGCAACAATCTCTTCTTCCGTTCATTCAATCTTGAATCCATTAGTCAATTTTTGTGATTTTTCTTTTCTTTTGTTGTAGGTGGTTTGCTAAAAAATTTGGCAGTCACATCAACTGATAATAATTCTGAAACCCACACTAGCTTGAAATAAAATGAAATGCACTCTTGTTGAATGGAAATTTTCTTCTACTGAATCAAATGCACACCCTCTTATACTGATGAATCAAATCTAATACTGCTGAAATGAACCACTTGCACACTAATGAATTTGAAAGCACTCTTTACTTCTAAGGAAATACTTGCAGTAGTACCCACTCTCCAATCCTTTTTAGTACCTCCCTGGCAACAACGCCAAAATGTCGAGCTGAATATATCACATATGAATTAACATTTAATTGTCAACCCGGGAAGGTAGACTTAGAGGAACCAGCACAGGAAATGCAGGGTTGAAGAGGGGGTTTAAAGAATGTCAAACTAATCTCTGAACTGCTAAACGAAACTTGTTGGAAGAAGCTACTGTACTCTACTTTGTTCTGCACTACTCTGTACTACTCTGTACTAACTTCATAAAATTGTTCTGTATACGCATGTAAAAGGTCTACTGCACACTGATGACTGAAAACAATTAAGTTTCTGCTACTTATTACTCCACACAACTCAGCAACCTTCCATTTTATAATGCAATGAAACTCTCTATTGTAATTAAATGAAACTTCTCTATCTCATGAGATATCCAGGCTAGTTCCTGAATGTTAAGCAGTCTGAACATGAAAACTAAAAAATGAAATCAATGGCTGAAAAGATAATGATTAAACTTGAATATTGAAATGCTAAACCCTTTGTTGCAATAAAATGAAATGCTACTTCTGTTCTATTAAACCAATGAGAAACTGACAATGTAGATTAGAATTGACTCTTTGTTGAAGGATGATGGTCAAATCTAAAGCTGAGTCTACTGTAAATGCAATATACACAACTTTGTTTCCATCGAAGGGGGGGCCTGCCTCCTCTGTCAACAGACCGTTCTTTGCATACTGAAAATGAATAACCTACAACAAACTTGCAATAACAAAAATCAGATTAATGGAACTCTTAACTATTTTATTGAAAATAAGAACAATACAAGTGCCTGGAGATTCGATCTCTGTTCCATTCTTCTATCTAGTCTATGCTCCATATATATCCTCCTTTTCTCGAGCATAGAAGCTCTGTATATAATGTTTCAGATCCCCCACAATGCATCGCTTTGTGCCCAAGTAGTTACAAAATGGTTTTAAGAGTACCACCGGGGAATGAGACATGTTTTTCATAATCAATCGATTCAAGATTGCCTTTACCCGTGTCATGAGATTACATCTATTTGATAAAACAATTTTCTTCCCTGCATGAATCTATATATGTGAAGTGGCATAGAAAAATGCCAGATATTGAGTGCTCATTGAGAACCAACGATTCAAAGTCCAACACACATGTTTCGATTTAGTAGCACAAACAGTTTTCCCCCCTGCGTTATACATGCACGAATTTATGAAGTGGCATAAGAACACATGGCGCCAAAAGATCCTCCATGCCCTTTCTAAGTCTAGCTGCAGCAACACTGTAGTCCTCCTCAGCAAGGCCACCAATTGAAACACGAACATACCCCGATCCTCCACTAGCACTACCAGGGATAACAATAACCCCATGTCTTTTGCAAGCCATTTAACAACTTCAACATCATCAGAAGCACCACTTGGTAAATTTTCCCAGAGATAAATTGCTCCTTGTCTGCCCTTTACAGCATTTTCACTAAGAGGTGACAGTGCATCCAAAATTATATCTATGTTTAACTTTTGAACCCTTTCCTTCACCCATTCAGGTCCAAGCTCCAGTGAATACAGAGCAAGATTTTGTCCAATGATTGAATCACATATTGGGATATTATCCTGTGTTTTGAGCAGTTGTGCTCCAAGGCTCTCGACTTCTGAAGGATATGCTATATATCCAATTTGCCATCCCATCATACCATAAGATTTAGAAAAAGAGAATACATTGATAATGTGTGGAGCCTCTACACAAGTATGTTTCAACCCATCATACATAAAATACTCATAAGTATTATCCACTACAAGCCAACACCCTACATTTTTGCAAAGTTCAGCTATTCTCTGCAGAAGAGGATTATTATTGCATTTATAGTTGAATTCTTCACTCATTTGTGGTTTTGGAAGTACTTCATGATTTCTGTATACAATGGAACATATATGTGTAACAGAATATGAATAGCACAGAAAGAAATCCATTTGCTTAACAAAAGACTTCAGGAGAGTAAACAATATCAGCAAGAAAATTTTATAAATCCGAAGCCCAACACTAGTGAATTTGTTGTCCACCTGTTGTAACTGTTGAATCTGTACCAGGGTCCACTCTAATTGTCGAATCCGGTTCGTTGTGTCATTATCCTTCAACCTTAGTATCCACTCTTGCAACAACTGTGGGAAATCACAGAAAAAGACTTCGTGTAAATCTATAAACATGTATTTCTCAAGATATTTTTGGGGTGTTATTCTAAGGTTTTTGTTATCTTTCTATGAAAACTCCATCTTTTTGGTTCTTAGCCAAGTTTTGATCTCTTCTTTTGTGGGATTCCATGATCTCAACATTCCCTTCTAATGGTTCATTTCTCTCTGCCCTAATATTTTCTTGATTTGGCTCCAGCAGGTCTTCAACTTATCTCATGTACTCAACCCTCTCTTGTTCCTACCAACAAAAACATAACCATTTTTTGGTTAAATCTTTCGTACTCTTCTATTATTTTTGAGTTTATTGACCCAGGGTCCATGTCTATTTGGGTTTCCAACGAAGCCTCTAAAACTATTAACCCTCCTAGTAAACCAGCAGGAAACAAAACACACAGAATGTGCTACGCAGTCTCACCTGAGATAGCTTTAATGGGTGGTCATAAGACTCATGTGTTTACAGCCTAGGATTGAGTGTGAGATATGAAAACTGAATATTAAACCATTATTATAACTTGTAAACACAGTATACTGTCATTGACGAATAAACATTAAAGGTAACGACTCATTCATTAAGCATAACGATAGCTATTGAAGACAATAAATATATGCATGCATTCATCACATAAAACAAATGTTACCGTGGTTCACCCCCTCCTAGGATATGTCCACAAAGATTTGGCTCTCAACTCTTTTATTATAGTATTTTCGCATCTACAACATCGTTCTCTTTACAATCCTTCATAGTTGGGTAAGATCTATATGAGGCAGGATGGATCACACTAGGCTCCCTATCCTACGATCTAACCCTGAAGATCCACACTCCTTCATCCTCTCTAGCTCAACAACTTATAAAAAATAGATCATATAACAAAATATTACATATCGCATCCACTCATGCATGACTAAAACAACAATAACAATAATCCACCCCTCCTATGATACCTAAGTATCTATATTTATACGCTTATGGCTCTTCAGCCACTACAATACATTACCAAAACCCTAACCCTAACATTGTTAGTTCTTCCCTGCATGCGTGTGTGTTGTTCTTCCTTCCAGTTGTCGCTTTCTTCGTGCATGCTTTCTTTCCCAAAAATGCCTTGCTTTTCCACTTTGGCCTGCCTCCAAAAGACTTTGTTGAGAATAGAAAACCAATCCTAGAAGAGCATCCCATATTAAGAGAATATAAATATGTGTTCCCAGAAGAGGTACTAGGTCTACTTCCAAGAAGAGATATTGATTTTTCAGTAGCACTTGCACCAGGAGCGGTGTCAATTTCTAGAACACCCTATAGAATGAGTACACCATAGTTGGTTAATCTCAAGCTACAACTAAAGGAAATTATGGACAAAGGCTAGATTCAGTATAGTGTGTCTCCATGGGGAGCACTAACCTTTTTTGTGAAAAAGAAGAATGGGACACTTAGGTTGTGCATAGACTATAGGAAACTCAATAAGATGACCATTAAGAATAAGTATCCCTTGTCAAGGATCGATGACCTTTTTGACCAATTAAGGGGTGCTAAAATTTTCTCCAAGATTGACTTGAGGTTTAGATACCATCAGGTTTGAATTAAGGATGAATACATCCACAAAACAACCCTTAGGAGAAGATATGGTCACTATGAATTTGTGGTGGTGCCATTTGGGCTAACCAATGCACCAACCAATTTTATGTGCTTAATGAATAATGTACTCAGTAAATTCTTAGACATATTTGTATTTTTTTTCATTGATGATATCCTAATCTATTCCAAGAATAGGGAATAGCATGAAGAACATATTAATCTAGTACTTCAAGTACTAAGAGAACATCAACTTTATGCTAAGTTTAGTAAGTGAGACTTTTTCCCGAAACAAGTCCATTACTTAGGGCATGTTATTTCTAAAGAAGGGGTGGCAGTTGATCCTGACAAGATCAAATCCATTATGGATGGGCCTACACCAAAGGATGTATATGATATCAGATGATTTATGAACCTAGAAGGATACTATAGGAGGTTCATAAAAGGATTTTCCAAGATTGGTTTCCCAATCACTTCCCTTCATAAAAAGGGAGTTAAATTCCTTTGGACATCAGAATGTGAAGAGAGATTCCAAGAGCTGAAATGCCTTCTAACCAATGCACCTGTGATGAAGATTGAAGATCCAAAAAAAGACTTTCTTGTGTGTACATATGGCTACAAGGAAGGACTCAGAGGAGCCCTTATGCAAGAAGAACATGTAATTTTCTACGAATCCATAAAATTAAATGAGCATGAAATCAATTATGTGACCCATGATCTAGAATTGGCTTCCATGGTGCATGATTTAAAAATGTGGAGGCATTACCACCTAGGTAGGATATTTGTGCTTATGATAGACCATAGTGGGATGAGGTATCTATTTGATCAACCAAAACTTAATGCTAGACAAGCTAGATGGATGGCTCTCCTTAGTGAGTTTTATTTTGAAATGAAACATATCAAAGGAAAATAAAATAGGGTGGTTGATGCGCTTAGAAGAAGTATGAAAGTGATTCACTTGGCGGCTATAAGAACCTATGAAATGTATGTCAGGGAGGGAGTCAAGAGTGCACAATAAACGAATGAATTTTTCGAGACTGTAAAATCGTACCTAGAACCAGAGCCCAGAGGGATGAAGTATGAAGGTTATCAATTATTGAATGATGGTCTGATAACTTACAAAGGTAGGTTGTATATTGAAAATTGTGATGACTTGAAGAGGTTCATGATGGATGAACTACATGAAAGACCATATACTGGTCATCCTAGTTATGAAAATATGATCATAGCCACTAGGAAATTATTTTATTGGCCAGGACCGAAGAAGGACATCGTTGATTAATTAGCCAAATGTCTAGAATGTTAGTAGGTTAAGTAAGAACATCATCATATAATAGGGATGTTGCAGTCCCTACTAATCCCAGAATGGAAATGGGAAACCATCTCCATGGATTTCATCATAGGATTACCAAAATCGGCCAAACAAAATGACACCATCATGGTAGTGGTGGAAAAATTGAGCAAGGTTGCTTAGTTCATTCCCATCAAGTCAACTTGCAAGGAAATATATATTGCCAATATTTTCATGAAACAAATATTTAGGCTACATGGCATTCCTAAGGAGATCATATATTACAGAGATACAAAATTTACTTCAAGATTTTGGAAATCTTTATTTTTTGGTTTTGAAACTAAATTGCTATTTATCACAACCTATCACCCTCAAATTGATGGACATAAAGAGAGGGCAAACCAAGTTTAGAAGATATGTTAAGGATTCATGTAATGCATCATCCTAGGAAGTGGGAAGACTACCTACCACTGATGGAGTTTTCCTACAACAATGGTTATCTAGAGTCATTGAAGATAAGCCCTTTTGAGGCCCTCTATGGTAGACAGTGAAAGATTCCAATCAACGTGGATAACCCAGTAGATAGAATTACAATCGGGCCATATATCTAGAAAGAAATATAAAAACAAGTAATTCAGATAAAACAGAATCTGAAAGTAGCTCGGGATAGATAGAGAAGCTATGCAAACAGAAAGAGGACTCCTAGAGAGTTCAAAATAGGGGATCATGTGTATATCTAAGTTACACCCAGGAAAATCTCCTTGAGAATGGGAGCTTGTGCAAAGATGGCACCTCGATATTGTGGACCCTTTGAAAATTTGGATAGCGTGGGACCTGTAGCCTATATATTAGTGCTTCCTCCCACAGTGAAGGCACATAATTTTTTCCATGTTTCATTATTGAAGAAATGTGTACATGATTATAATCATATAATTGATTGGTCTATGATTCATGTGGAAACAGAGGGATAATTCCTGCCATAAACTCAATGCATAATAGACAGGAAGGGAACCCGCTCACAAACATAACCATTGCATAGGTCAAGGTGCAATGGAAACACTTTGGACCAAATGAGGCTACATGGGAAATGGAGGATACCATGAAACAAGCATACCCATTTTTGTTTACTTATGTACATACAAAGAACATTGGCAGATATAACATCAAGGATGATGTTCCTTTAAGGGGGAGGGTAATGTAATACCGTTGTTTCCCCCAATTTGTAAATATAACTATAACTGGCCAAGAGACTATGCCAAACTAGATATGTGTGAATGTTGGATTTGATGAACCTTTTTGTTAAAAAAGGTCAATGTATGTAGTTTATGTTATTAATAGAGAATGGATAAGTATTGAATAAGTGTTTAAAGGGGGGTTTTCCAAGATATATCATGATGCTATGAGAGATATGGTGAGGGGAACCAGAAATGGTTGATATGACCCCCCCACCAAACCAGTACCTTACTGGATTTAATGGCTCATACCCAGAATAGTCCTCTGACCTAGAAATGAATTACCAGATAGAATGGTAGATGGAAGAGTCATCCTCAAGAATTAATCAGGATATGGGGTAGAGTAACAATCTACAATACTTCCAGACCTGACAACGAGTTGGGGATTCAGACCCATGCAACCTTGCTGAGGAAGGGGAAAAAAGTGGTAATTCATGGGAAGAGGAAGATCTACGCAAAGAAGCAGAGTATAGAATCAAGAAGAGAAAAGAGCGCTTGCAACTCTATGGTTTGAGGAAGAACAAAGAAATAATGTTGTTTTTGGTGCAAGAGGCTGCTGGTATCATTTTCAGTCCAAGATTATAAAAGGGGATAACGAGTGATTTTGGAAGTACTCATGTAGACCTCCTTGCTTGGTATAGAGAAAACCGATTACAAGGATCTCGTGGGAGGAGGAGAGTAACATTCATCCCTGACTATCACTGAGCAATAAGAAAGAGTCTTTGTCAGAGCATCGTGGTCTAGCTTGGGGGTGGCGAGTGGTAAATCCATTGAGGAGTGGTTGTGCCTATGGTTGGGTGGAAACAGACACCCCTTTCAGTAGTTGCTTTATGATTTATGGTTTCTGATAAGTCATTTCATACTTTGTGTATTGAAATGGAAATGATGATTGAATATATTTATATGTCTATGATTGAGTTCTGTATTGAATGATTAAGGTAGAAAATGTAATGTCTCTTTGTGAAACCATGCTTTCGAATGGTCTTCTGCTTGCCTTAACTTAGCATCTAGAGATCTATGGAATGTAAGATTGCAAGAATGTCGGGGAAGGATTTACTGAGATGCTTATGTCCTGCCTATCTCTAGAGTCTACCTTCACAGGAATACTAAGTTCAAACCCTATGGAAGGAGGATGCCTCCTTTGAACCTTTCATTCGTGTGACCCAAGGCTCATGCCCATGTCCTTAACCAACTCATGGGTAAGAGACTAGCACGTAGACCACGATATTTTTCAATGGACCCATGTGACCAAGGTCTAGGAACTCTGTGCTAGGACAAAAAGGAGATAAGATATTATAGCTTAAGAACTACAGGAGTTCGTAGCTCCAGAGTGTTTCGACCTTACCATTTGTAAACTGGCCAAAGACAATTGATTGTTATGGTTACAAATGAGGTTGAAAGAAGCCTGGCGGTCTCCCTAACCATGGCAGATAGAACTACCCCACCATTAATCCCTAACTCATTACCAATCCCGAAGTAACATGAGCCACAGATCCAAGGGTATTCAGGAGTCCCCTTGGCCATTGGATCTACGCTGAGGTAAGTCTGGTGAAGTCCTACTTTGGGAGAACATAGGTGTTATAGAACCAAACTCACCAAATGTCAGAGTTATGAAGTGATGAGATCCATGGATCGTGGGAGTTCATCAAGAACCCCTCTTAACCATCCAATCATCCACTAGAGGGGCCCGTGTATGGTACCTCGGCAAAGTCTTCCTTCAGGAGAGAGGAGCGGTCATAATTCTAAAACACCAAAGGTCAGAGCTGTGAAGTGACGAGGATCGTAGATCTAGGGAGCCTTCAGTATCTTCCATGAACATTAGATCTAGACCATGGTCATCCCAACATTGACCACTCCGGAATAAAGGAGGAAATCACACCGCGAAACTCCCAAATGCTGAACTTACGAAGTAACAAAGGTCATAGATCCAAAGGTTATGTGGACACACCTTGACCATGATAACTAAGGGTTTGGAAGGCTAGCAATCCAGGGTGACGTGGTACGCTGATATCACCCAGGGCGATGTGGACCCACGTTTGATGTGCAACGTGTCACTTGGATTCATATGTTTCGCAGACCCTATGTGCCCATTAAAACGTGACATGTGTCCCCCATTTTTGGGGTGACATGTCATCTCTACCTTATTGTGTGTCACCTATGGTACTTGCTTAGTAAGTCCATTTGGTGGTTGGAGTGCTCGGGACCCACCTATCCTCACCTCTACTTCGAGTACGTTACCACGTGGGAGGGTGGACCCTTTGGGAGTCCAAGACTTCGGGACTCCAGAGGTTTGGGATGCAGCGTTAAAGATAAGTGAAAGCCCTGAAGGTCGGAGCCACATGAAGATATTTCGGGCTCCTTCGGGAGTTCGAGAATTTGGAACTCCAGAGGATAGGCGTGTATAAATAAGAAGGGACATTTAACGTCGAGGCGTTGAGCATCAAACTTCACTCTAGCTCATGTGTTAAATGAAGATTGTGTTCCGCCGTTGGATTGGATGGTGGATGAACCTCCTCCATGGATGTAGAAACTTGGGGACGATATGAATGAGGTGGAGCCATGTGAGCACCAGGTGGCCCATGTTTGATAATTCTCGAAGATCTTTGGGAGGCCATAATGTGCAATCTAGAGCTCGGTTTTGAGTCTGGTAGTAGTCGTTACAGAGCTACGATTGAGTAGAAGAGAATGGATATATCAGAGAGATGATTCGAGATGACTAAAGTAAGCAAAATTTTGATTCCCCATCCCTAGAAACGGTACTTAGGGGTTGGGTGTGTTACAGAGGAGGTCGACAAAATAGGAGGTATTTCTCAATAACTCACTCACTTAGGAGAGAAAGGGGTCATATATTCTTCCTTGAATTAGATCTAGGGATAACCTAAAATGGTTTCAAAGAAGTTTGAAATGATTAACCCACATAAATTTGGTAACTAGGGATATATAGCATAAGGATAAGACATAAATCGATAGAAACTAGACTTGGGGAAGTATTTTAATAGCCCATACTTTTGAGGGAAGAATTATAGGTCTTTAAATAGTCATTGAATTTACAAAGAGTTGTTTTAAGATAGGAAAATCTAAAAATTGCTTCTATAATGTAATAAAATGTATCATTTTGGTAACTAGAGAGAGAATAAAGCCAAGGAAATTAGAATAGTAACTTACATAACTCCATGCAATTTTTTGTCCTATGTTTATTTCTTTCAAGAATAAATAGATATAGGGTAAGCTACCCAAGGAAATAAGTAAGCCATAGCTCCATAACCTTAGATAGACCTTTACAAAGTATTTATTTCACATAGGTAGGTAATTTGGGAGCAATTGTCTCTATAATATATCTAAACTCGTATAATTTCGGTAACTAGAGATATAATAAATAAAAATAAAACCTCCACATATTACTAGACATTAAGTATATACCTACAATAATGTCCAATCACCTAGGACTATATATGGAAGGATATAATAAGGCCAACCCATGGATATAAGTACACCACACTAAGAGAATGATATCGTTAGTATTTTCCAAACGAATACCCCTAACCTTCTAACAATTCAAGGGTATAAACACTAGTAGAGAAGAGTATTTTATTTCTCAATCTAACTAGCTAGATCAGGTAAGAGTAGCATAGTAAGGGCCCTATATATCTTCCCCCAAAATCCAAGAGCTAATCTATAATTGCTTGGGCCCTAGGGATTGTTTGAGGTTGCCAGCTAAGACTACTGATGGGGCCTTGAGGGATGTGATTAACCTTGCATTTAACCAATCGACGACACAAAAAGTTCATAGTAAGGACTTCTGATGGGAAAGAAAAGTTTAATGAACCTTAAGTGTTAACATGGCAGAGGGTTATTGAGCCAAGTCATCCATGATACTATAGCTATGAGTGGGCCTCGCATGTGGACTATGAGCATTATGATGTAAAAGTTCATTTGTTATCTTGGGAGAATGGTCAACATTAGGTTTTGATATCAACAAGGGACCATTGGTGGAGGGTGGAATGTCACCACATTCTAGCAGAAAAGGCCTAAAAAACAATTTGTACTATCTATTTCATATCTAAAGATGAATATCAGTAGATTTCATGTAAATGTTTTGGAAATAAGGATCTCAAAGGGTGTTAATATAATGGGTGCATTGGAGGATGTAGCCTCCTTATTAGTAGATACTAACCCTCGTGGGGGGAATAGGTTTCAAAAAACTGTTAGTTGATCAGTAGGAGGGTTATTGGTTGATTTTTTCTGTGTCCCTATGGGGTGTTGCTAGTACAACTAGACAAGGCTTTCTTTTAGTGAAGGAGTTCAAGCAACTCAGGGTAGTGATGAGTGCAGTGACCAAATATACAACAAATATAAAAAGGTTAATTAGTTCTAAAGTGGGCATTATTTTTTTCCACAAACCTCTTTTTACACAATTGAAATTTGTCCATCACTAGTAAATGTATCATGTGGAAGGGAAGTGTTTGTCTTAATTTTCTAATGCATGAAACAATATGGAAACATAAAGAATATAAATATTTTATTATAATTTCCACATGTACTTAACACATTACTTACTAGTATCAAGAACAAAAACTAGTTTCAAGGAAAAAGAAAACGCACTCCACTAATATTTAGGATGTGAAAATACTATTTAAAAATAATGTACATGGAATTTAAAGCTCCTGTCTTATAGAAACAATAATAAAAATAATTTACATGGAATTTAAAGCTCCTTGCTTATAGAAACAATAATTTAAATATATATTCCTTCCCATGTTAGGAGAGACACCAACAAAGTGGTGGACAAACTAGCTAACATTGGGGTTTATCGCTCCGTAGAGGACTTACTCTGCAATTCCTCCCAACATATTTATCACCCCATTCTCATGGAATGCATTTCGCTAGTGTAGTCAGACGAATCCCCCTTGGTTAGGGTGTCACCAAGCTCACAATCCATGACGTGAAGACATGCATTCCACAAGACAACCACCTAGTGCATCGCTTCATGAGTCAGGTCGTTGAAGGTCATCACCTGGTGGCTGCCAGCCCAGGGCATGCAAAGGCTGTCACACCTAGCATGAACTCAATTAAAAGGAAATTTCTTGATTCAGATGAGAATGGAGGGAGGCATTTACTCCTTCTACAAATCCATCAACATGGTACTAGTAGCCATGAATTCCCTCGTGTGGGGGGAATTATGGGAAATTAGCGATGGAGAGAATGGTCATTTCACCAGTTTCTTTCACCAAAGGCACAACAATGCAAATGACATACTTTGGCTTGGGATTTTATATCTTGGGAACCTTTCCCCTTCTAATTTTTCCATGTTGAGGCAGCATGGACGCTAGAAGAGGGCCATGGGTGACCACATTCCAGTAGCGACGTCAGGCCAGGAAGAAAAAAATGCTCCAGAACCCCTTCACATATCTCGTCTCAACAATAGGACAATGACCACACTCTCTCTGGGTGGGGATGCAAAATTGAATGGTTTGACAGGAAATGAACTCCTATGGGTTATGCCCCAAAATCTCTACCATGTTGGACTTCTTCGGATATTCCACAACCTAGCCAGGATTATGACTCTTCACAAGGATATCAGGATTCCACCTCTTCACAGCCAGTTAATGGCCTCCCATTAGAGGTTGCCTTCATAGATAAAACTATGAATGAAGAGAATTCCCAGTGAATTCTCGAGGCCGTGTCTTACACTCAACAATTGATTTTCGAGTTGCACATCAAGGTTCGCCTAGAGTTGCTAGACCAACGTTTATCTCTAGCTATGGATGCAAAACTAGAGTAGGAGGAAGATCCATCACTCTCGACAGTTGTTGTGGCGAAGCCCATTCTTCTTCCTTTGGGCACCAAAAGTCACTTTGTCTAATGGTTACCAGGTTTTATGTTTTAGTTCTTAGATATCTAAGTTTAAGCAATTCTAAGTTAGTTCCCAGTTCCCTCCAGTGCAATGATAGACAACCATTTTGTATCTATAAATTTTGGTTTTGTACTAAGTATGGAAACATAATCGACTTCCCAAAGTGGTGGCCCTATCTCTAGTAAACAAAATAGCTATTTGTAACAGACTTTCATACTAGGAAATACAAACCTTCTTACTTAATTTTTTTTTTTGAAATAGAGATAAAATAAAATTCTAAAAAAAACTGAATTTAAAAACCCAACAAATATAACCTTTATTAATTCATGGATGTCACCATTCTCTATATAGATAAATTGACGTAATTTATAAAATGATTGAGATTTTTTTTTTACAAATTGATTCTACAAATATTAAAAGACTTTATAAAACAAATTCTAGTAACAACGTTAAAAATATCAATATGAACCACGTTATCCTTAATGAATTACTTGGTACTTAGTAAAAGAGATTGATTAATTCAAGTAGGTTTCTCTTTGCTCGACTCCCCTTTCACCTTGTCCTTTTCCATTTTAAATTTATTCCAAAATTGGATTCATTAATGGAAATCATATACCATAGAGATTGTTCATACTCAACATGGGATCTCTAACACTACCCAATATTTATATGATCACAACAATGAATGTTTTTTTATCAAATTTGAAGTGAATTCCACCTTTACCTTTACTTTTATTTTGTAGGTACATGTTAATAAACAAATAAACATTCTAATTACTTTCACCCTCACATAATTTAAAAATATATTTAGATTCATTTCGATTTCCTTGTAAATGATGATGTGTTTTTCCATATACAATGAATCACTAAATTTCAATATTTTCAATACCTATCAATCAATTTGACTGGGGATCCCACATGTCTTCCTATTGGTTTAAAATTAACTATTATCATTTTAATTTTTGTCAATCATATCTACCAATTTGAAATGAAATCTCACATGTTTTCCTATTTGTTTAAATTTAACTAATAATGCTTAAGAACCTCTTGATACATAATACACAAGTCCAAAATATAACTTTAACTTTATATAAGTCATATTATAACTTTAACATTATATGAAGACATATTAAGTCATATTGTAACTTTAACATTATATGAAGACATATTGATTAATATATTTTAATAAGATAATTATCTTCTTAGGGAATCATTCACATTCAACAACTCATAAACATATGTTAGGTAACTCTCACATCACAAAATTTGTAGGATTAGAGTCTATTCGAATAATCTTGAAGTAAACACTTTTAATAACACGCTATACACATGATTATATATTATTTTTGTCCATTTAACCAAAATAGGATTACACACATTTGTTTTTTTAAATACAAATTATATGGATCAATGATTTTTTTGTTTTTAAATAAAATAAAATACAACTTACTCCATGAAGATTCTTACTTTTATTTAGGATGGAAAGCTATTTGCATAGAACTCCTTGATAAAAGTATTGGGCTCATTCTTAATAATGCAACCATGCATGCTTTGTTACTTGGCTTTTGTTAAACATTTTTATGAAATATAGGGGTTGATTTGCAATGCATGTTACAAGTAAAATGTTTATGTATTTTTGTCATGAATTTTAATTTATTAAGTATTAAAAAAAATTAAAAAATAATGAGAGGAATTCATAAAAATATAGAGAAAAGCTAAAAATAGTGTAACATAAGACAAAATAATGTTGTTCTGTATTATTGATTTTATTTTTATCATATTTTTAAATATATAAAAAAATGTAAATGAATAATAATAATAATAATAACAAGAAGAACAATTTTAGTTTTGAATAATATTTTTTTAAATAATTTTTTTTTATTTATATATCAATAATATGTATAGAAATATAGAGTGTTTAAGATGTTAGGATACCATAAAGTCCACATAACAGTCAACTTTTCCTTGTTGGAAAATCAAATCAACAATAAAAACAAATACTATTGCAAGTTGAAATTATGAATAACATAAAATATTTTGAGAACCTAAAAGATAAAGACCCCAAAGTAACTAAAGAAATATAACTTCTACTAAAACCAAGAAAAAATTACAAGGCACTTGCCAAGAAAAGGTGGATATGATCTCAAACATTGAAGTGGGGCAATTGAGGAAAGGGTATAGAGACCCCTGCCATATTTATGGCATTCCAAGAAGGCCACAAAGAACCAACAGATGAGCTACCTTCCCGTGTCGAATGGAGAGAATCACCATTTCACTTGACAAGCCACAAGACCATGGTAAGAAACAACTTCTTCTGTCTGTCCAAAGCTTCCAATCGTTGCTTGAATTGCCTACAATCCTAATCCTTAATAGCAATCATATACTATAAAGAGTGTTCATACTCAATATGGGAGTTCATACTGAATACAAAATATCTAACATTGTCGAGCATCTAAATGATCACAGTAGTGGGTGCATTTTGATCAAATTTGAAGTTAATTTCACTTTCCTTTTGCAAATATAGAAAGAGAAACTAAAAATAAAACAAATAAACATTATAATCAATGCCATCGTCAAATAATTTTAAAAATTATTTAAATTCATTTCATTTTCCTTGTAAATAATAATGTATTTTTCAATATACAATAAGTAACTAAATTTCAATATTTTCAATTTCTATTAATCAATTTAAAATAGAAACCCACATGTCTTCCTATTTACTTAAAATAAATATTATTATTATTATTATTATTATTATTATTTGT
This sequence comes from Picea engelmannii, assembly GCA_009831015.1. Taxonomy (NCBI): domain Eukaryota; kingdom Viridiplantae; phylum Streptophyta; class Pinopsida; order Pinales; family Pinaceae; genus Picea; species Picea engelmannii. Next base: position 727 of record ML787668.1, on the reverse strand, counting down.
ATCTGGAGGAATCGACCACTGGGTGGTTTCGTACTCATGTGACACGAGGTCGATTTCGACCACTATCACTATAACCTCCAGGTGCCATAGGTATGCCCCTTCTGTAGGCATGAGTAAGTCGGGGGGATTTGAACTTGAAACCTCATCAAACATAACACTTCATATCACGACACTTTCAAATTGAGCTGCTCCCCGGGGACTTTCAAATTTGAAGGACATGAGTGTGGGCTTTGATCCACTTATGTGTATACAAGTCACAATACCATTTAATATAGTATTTGTGGGTGCAACCACATGTTTGAACACTATCTCAAGGTGCCTTGATGGAAATTAAACCTTACCCAATAATGAAAAACTCCTTACTTTCCACCATTAAATCCAATCCCTTTGAAAAAATTATTATTATTATTTTAATATTTGTCAATCATATCAATCCATTTAAATTGGGATGCCACATGTTTTCCTATTTAACCATTTAAGTAGTAGTGCCTAATACTTTCTTGATCCATAATACAGAAGTCCAAAATATATCTTTAACTTTATATAAGACATATTATAACTTTAATTTTATATAAAGACGTATTGATTAATACATCTTAATAACTTTAATAAGACGTATTATAACTTTAATTTTATATAAAGACATATTGATTAATACATCTTAATAAGATAATTAACCGTTTTATCGAGTCATTCACATTCAACAATTCATAAACAAATGTTAGGT
>ML787667.1:712073-742112 GCA_009831015.1 Picea engelmannii | reverse complement strand
AATGTTTTTACAGGCTGTTGTTTACTCAAAGGCAATGGAAATGAAACTCGTGATGTATGAATCTGACCCAAATAATGCAAGGATATGATGAAATAGAATTCGTTTCATTCGATGAATCCTAGTTATGGGAGAGAGAGAACAATTTCCGAATCAATATCAATACTACAAAGCAAATGCAATGCTCAATTTCCTTTTAGATGCCAATGCAAACAATCATATATCAATCAGCAAGTTTCATATGTCTTTCTCAAAACTTCAATTCTCTTAAAACTTTGATTTTCAATGTTCTCGCAAAAAGAAAAAACAAGACTTGAAAGAAAACATGCAGTTCACTTTCCAAGAAGAACTCTGAATAATGAGAAAAGAAAACCAAATATAAAGACTCAAACAAACAACCCAAGCCAATACTTTCAATGAAAGCAAAAACAAAAGCAAACCAAGGAGCTTCTCAATGTAAATGGAAAATTTGTCCTTTTGAACCAACAAGTACAAGAGAAACACCAAACACTCAACTCTCAACCAATCCCTGGTTCTCAAAAATTTAGATACACTCAACTCCAGAAGTCAGAGAGAATGACAATGCCAACAAAAGCTAAGAAAAGAAAGTCAAGTTTCAAAAGCAAGAAAAACCTAGAAACCCTAGATCAGTTCCAGCAAACCCATTAAAGAAAAATATATGTAAGTCACTGATGTAATAAGCCAAAGAGGACTAAATCAACATATATGAGCTATTGATAAAGTCAAATTTTAGATTCAAAAAATTTCAAAAACTGTTCGCAAGCCAGTGTGGGACACAGTGCGAGAAACTATGGTTCTCGCAGGCCACTTTGATGCAGCATGCGAACTATCCGCACTGAAATGTATATGCAGAGTGCGAACTATCAAGGTTCTCGTAGGATGCTAATAGACACAGTGCGAGAATCCCTGAAACTAATGAAAATTTTTAAAAAGCAAGTAAAAATCAATCTGGCTTATGGACCCAGAAGGTCTCTCAGGGTATCCTGAGGACTCAGAGACAAACAAATCAAGAGAAAAATGCAAACAGAGAAAATGGCCACAGAAAGTTCGAAAACCAAAAAGACAAAAGGGATAGTTCCCCAGTGGATTCGCCAATTTTGTTATAGGATAAATCCGTAGGTGCTGACACTAACCGATCTCCCTAGATCCACCTGGTATCTAGAACAAAACAGGACAGAATAATACACTTTCCCTAGATCTAGCCTATTGAATGAACTAAGAGATACAGGTCATGGACATACCTTATGAACTCTCTCCTTAGATCTCTCTTGTTCCAAGCTTTGTTCCAATGCTCTCGTCCCGTCCAGATCACAACAAAACGAACCAATCAAAGTAAAGGCAGATTAAGATATTCAATGACTAGTCTATACATATGATCAAGGAATTATGTAATAAAGTGATATCATCTTTATGGGAAAGGGACATATTGCTGTATTAATTGAATTGAAAGTGAAACTCACAACATGAGCCTTGATGTCATAGGTCTCCTTTCGATGGATTACAACTCTAACACACACACTTGCTCATGCATGAAGAAAATCAACTACTTGTGATGACCTTGCTGTTGTCTCTTGCTGCTGTAGCATCAGTCCTCCATACAGTCTTACACTGATTCTCTAATCAATCTCTTGCTAACTTGTTGCTTGCTTAACTTCTATTAACCCTTTCCATGAGAAATCTCCTCAATATATAGGAAGAGATAGATTAGTTACTTGGATAGGGAATGATCCCAAGATATCTGGAATTCTAGTAATTGAATAACCACTCGAACGCCAACTCACCCTCCTAGAAGATTCCCTTCTAGAAGGTTCAAGATATTTATCCTTTTCCCCTTTAAGAGAATGTTCGCACCCTAACCATGAGCACAGTGTGAGAAGTTTGCACCCCATCTTAAGGTAGCCTACGGGAAACAGGCATTCCCGCAGGTGAATATATAAGTAGCCTACGAACATGTTTCAAAGTGTGAATTCTGGAAGAAGACAACTGTAACTTTTCTCAGGAAAGTATTCTTGGTAAAGAGCTTGATTTTCCATCATCATGATATCATCATGACATCATCACCATGACCAAATTTGTGGATAACAGATGGTCCACATAAATTCATATGTACTAATTGAAGAGGTTTCTTTGTTGTTGCAAATTTCTTATATTTAAACCGTGTCCGAGTAAGCTTTCCTATTTTGTAAGGTTTGCATACAAAATCATATGTCTTTGATATTTTTGGAAGATATTTTACTGCCCCAATGTTTCTAAGTTTGATTAGATGATCAAAATTTAGGTTTCCAAGTCTCCTATTCCATAACCAACTTTCATCATAATTTCTTAAGTGACATTCTTCTTTTTCTTCTTTCAAAACATAGACATTCTTTTATGTTCTTATTCCTTTTGCAATCAACTATCCTGAATTCACAGATTTATTTTACAATCTTTAGAAGTGAATTTTTTTTTACATCATATGTCACAAAATTGACTGACACTAAGTAGATTATGTTTCATAGCATCGACAAACAACACATATTGAGCTTTCCCATTGCCATTACTTAGACTGACCATTCCTTTACCTTTGATTTTTTCCTAGTGCATCATTTCCAAAAGTTACATTTCCTTATTTGCTTTCACTTAGAGACAAAAACTTACTTTTGTCTCCAGTCATATGTTTGGAAAATCCACTGTCAATATACCAGGGGTTATTTTGTCTTTGATTTGACAACACTAATCCACACTTGTCATTTTATTTCTTCTTCCAAACCTTGACATTTATAGTAGAGGGATTCAAATCTGGCTTATAGTTCCTTAAGCGACATTATGCAACTTTATGTCCATAATTATGGTAGGTGTAACATTCTGGTTCACTGAATAAAGGATCATAATGATTGTTATGCTTAACCTGTGTCCTTTTCCCATCCATCACATGATTTTCAGTCTGTGGTTATTGTTACACATAAAAAATACTCACTTTGATAGTGTCGCAAGTGTCGTCATTACAAAGGTTGCAAGTGTCGCATTTTGCTCACAAGGTCGGAAGTGTCGCATGTTGCTCACAAGTGTCGCAAGTGTCAAAGAAAGCATGCTGCCATGATGCCTATGTCATGCCTATAACGACATGAGGAGGACACTTGAATCACCTCAAACATTTGATTTGGAAGAGGAGAAATGAGTCAACAAGCTTGCAAACCTTTTGCCATCTGAAAACACTTAAAAAACTGAGTTTTTGGAGGGGAGCACTCCCCTATACCTCTTCTGGGAGCGCCGACGCTCCCCCTTACACTATCTGGGAGAATTATAAATCTCCTCTGGCCCTTTTGAGGGATTTATATGGATTTTGAAAGCACTGGCGCCCCCCTAAATCCTACTAGGGAGCGCTACAACACTCTGATGGTCCTTTTGAGGGAGCGCTACCTATTCTGGGAAGTGGTTAAGTTGTTGAGATGAATGAGGGAAGGATCCTTTCATTCTTGGAAGGCAGTTGGATTCGAATCCCTAGTCCAGCCATAATCTTAGGGCAAATCCTTAACTGAAGGAGGTAAATCCTCAACTTCCCCAAGGATATCTCAAGTGGTTAAAGCCTCTCCAAGGCTATATAAGCAAGCTTTCTAATGGTGAAAGGGGACTGGAAAGGGAGAATCACACCAAACTTATGATCTTATAATTGGTGTTGGAACAGAGATATTTTGGAAGCAAGAGACCTATGATCTCATAGGGAGAAATCAGTGAAGCTATCATCATTCGGATCGTGGATCTTTTGAGCAAGGGGTAGACAAGGAGGACTTGACGAAACTGCTACAATCCATCCACGGCTATAAGCAATGTTTTGTCCTCATTAATATAATTTGCTTGGCCTGTTTCTTTCTAGTTTGTGTTTGATATTACATAAACTTATCGTTGATAGATAGATCTATTTTGAAGCTAATATCAATAGAGTAGGAAGTGTTTGTACTTTGTTTGTCTACAGGACTCATCGAGGAGCGAGAGTTCGAAGCTCGACTCAGAGCGTGCAAGGACAAACGTCGATAAAGAGGTACTTCTATTATCCTTCCTTCTCATGCATTAGTTTGTATATATTTGAAAGGAATTTAGTGTCCACATTAAGCACTTTCTGTCTTAGAGTTAAGAGTCTATCTCTTTGAGGCAATCTACCAGTCCGCAGGGAGATTTTCCTACAACAGAAACTAGCGACTCCATTGGGGAACGAATCGAAAATTTTAGTTTTGATTTTTCCTCATAGACATTGTCTTACATTTTTTTTCTTAGGCCTTGTTCACCCCTTTATATCTGATTTCATTTGCTGATTGACTCTTTATTCCATCACACTCAGCCTGATTGTCAAAATTTGACTGAATTTTGGGTTTTTTGGACATTTTTTTGAGTTTTTTCGCACTAGCGCTCCACTGCCTTGTTAGAAGTGCAACAGTGCTCCCCTAGAGTGTTGTATAGATTTTTATAACGCCCTAGTGTCCCTTACACCAAAGCGCCAACACATTTTCTCACAAAATCCCTTCAAAAAATTGCATTTTTGAGGTTAAAAACCGTTTTTTTTTGCTTGTTGAGATGCTTTGAGATTCAATGATGCTTCATTTGACCTTTGACATGCTTCCTCCTAAGAAGTAAACACCTTGTTGTTCAGTTTTTATTCCCTTCTTCATTCTTTTTGAGTTTTTTCTATTGAGAGCTTGAGATCGATCCCCTGCTTTCTTCTCTCCTATCCGACTGAGCGAGAACTCTAGTGAAGGACATTTGAAGTCTGTAACTCTTCTCATTTGGTTCTTTGAGGTCATCTGATCCAATCTCTTTCTCATTCCTTTTTCATTTTTGGTTTTCTTTCTCTTGTTTGATTGCAAAAGGGTGTGTTGTTTGTGCGAAATCTACGTTTTCTTGTCTGAATCTCCTTGATCTGAAAGGGTAGTTGGCAGGAGAAATTTTGCATTGAATTGATTATCGCATACAAATGACAAAAGTAAATCTTAACGATTAATTTGCATATTAGTTTGCATTTCTAAAATGTTGTAGCATCATATTGGATTTGATTGAGAACAAAATTGATTGAGGGAATTCCTTATCAAGTGTTTGATAGTGAAAATGGCTCTTCCTCTTTCCCTTAAATAGGTATTCATTGAAAAGAAACGATTGCTTATCATATTTCATGCATATTTTTGGGAATTGAGTCATCATTCCATCAGTTTCACTTTCGTACACCCTCTGAGTAAACAACAGCCATTAAAATCAATGCTTAACTAAAATTTATGAGACTTTTTATTTCTTTGTTAGCAAACCTACATTAGTTTAAGGTGTAGGGATTTGGAATAGGTTGAAAGGATAACTTTCCAAAGTTATCAAACAAAATTAGTATCTTGCGGTAGGGAGAGTTAAATCCAATTGTCGTATTGCCTTGTTGGGATCCCCCTCTCACACATGTGTTACGCACGAGGTCACATTCGGGTGAGTTACAAAGATTATCCCTCCGTGGCCCAACTGTTTGTAGTGGTCGGATCGTATATTGGGGGTCACTGGAAGGTCAATCCACAATTACTGCGTGGAATCCTTTCAAGTTGATTTCGGACTTGTTATCCTTCCCATACGTTCCAACTGGACTGTTGACTGTACCCACCCAGGGGATGACTATGAGTTGGTGACCTTAGTAGCCACAATCTTTAGGGTCTCACACAAGGTGACGGTGAAGAGAAGTCTCACTATACCTGGAACAGACGTTGGTCAAACTCACTCGGGCTCCTTGGAGGGTAAATCCATAATTACTGTGTGGAAGCTTGCACCAAGGCATAATTCCATTAAGCAGGTCGCCAATGTAACTGATCCACTCGCTCTATCCCCACCCCTTCCTATTTTGATCTCGCGACATTGGATTTCATCACCAACTAGTGGTTTCATCATAGGAAGGCTTGTTTGATTGATTTCTTCTCAGATTCATAGCGTGTGTTGTTTTTTTTACTTAGTGGACCTTAGGTCGATTCAGTGATAATGGCATTGAATCCTGGGAGTACCAATGGAGGAACCCCTTCTCCTAGGGAACCTTATACCTTTCCTTCATTTGGAAACTTTGGTCCTCCATATGTTTTCACACTGAGTCTTCTAGGACTCATCATCAGATTACCAGTTTGGTTGTTCCCCACTCTGGTGATCCCGAATCCTCCCAATTTTTTAGCTGCACCTAATACTTTAGATGTCAGTACACCACCCACACATCAACCTCACGTCGACTTTTCACCTTCTTACCCTATTAAGTCTCCTTCCATTTCTCCTTCTTCGCCTAGTGAAATATTTAAAGCAAGTAGCCAGGTTGATTAGAAGAAGAAGAAATGGAAAGAGAAGAAGAAGAAGAACCCGAAAAGGACAAAGGCCCCAAAAACATTAGATGTTGGCTCTAAGAAACCAATTATTGTTAATAGTACTGGGAGTGTTGATGAGGTCAACAAAATTAAAAGGAAGAATCCAAAACCCAAATTCCCTTGCAGCCTTTGTAAGGGTGACCACCTTCTGAGGGATTGCCCTGGTCTTACCCAAGTCTTAGAAATGTGGTCCTCCACGTCATCGACCTATGTCGGTCATGTCGATGATACCCCATAAACTAGTGATGTTTAGGTTGGTAAGAAGAAGAAAATGGTCAAGTTCCCTTGCATGTTATGTAAAGGTAATCATTACTCTCACCTTTGTCCTCGCATGGATGAGGCTTCTTCTCTTTTGGAAAAACTTCAACTTCCAAAAGGTTATCGTAAGATTTCCTCCAACCCATCATTGGTTGATGGACTGGTCAATACAGTTCCATCCCTGGTCAGTATGGTTGATCAAATGGTCAATCTAGTTTCCTCCTTGATTGAACCACAAACCCAAGTAGCTAATCCAGTTCCATCATCGATCAACCCTGCTCTTCATCAAAAGAGTGACACCAAAGTGGTCGATTTGTTTTCATCCTCGGTCAATCCTACTCTCCTGTTAGAGAGTGACACCAAAGCGATCGATCCGTTTCCACCCATCGACCCCATTCTTCCTTTGGAGAATGAAGCTCAAGTGGTCGATCTGGTCTTGCCATCAATCAATCCCATTCCTCCATTGAGGAATTTCAAAGTGACTAATCCAGTCCCTTCCTCGGTCAGTCCCACTCTTCCTCTGAAGAGTGCCAAAGTGGTCGATCCAGTCTCGACATCGGTCGATCCCATTCCTCCATTAAGGAATTTCAAAGTGACTGATCCAGTCCCTTCCTCAGTTAGTCGCACCCTTCATCCAAAGAATGCCAAAGTGGTTGATTTGATCCCTTCCTTGGTCAGTCCCACTCTTCCTCTGAAGAGTGCCAAAGTGATCTATCCAAGTCCACCATTGGTTGATCCGATCCAATCATCGATCGATCCTACTCTCCTTCTAGAGAGTAAACCTGATACTGCCCATGTTTTTCTCGTTAATACAGACTCTACCATACCAGGGGGCATTCCTCCTTTTCCTGCGAAACCCCCTCCAAGTACTGAAGCCATCCTTTTTGATTGGGGTGTGCTAACTGGACCTCGTCTTCCCTCTCACATTCCTTTCCATATTACAGTACAGGTTCGTGGTCGGGACATTCCTCAAACGTTGATAGATGAAGGTGTGTCCATTAGTATTTTGTCTTATGTTGCCTAGTACGCTTTGGGTTGTCTGCAGCTTGCACCGGTTACACAAAATCTGTTAGCTTTTAACAGAAGAACTAGTCAACCTTTAGGGATCCTTCCTCAGTTTCCTGTAACTTTGGGAGGGAAAACTGTCTTTATTGATGTCATGGTAGTCCAAGACCCTTTGGATTTTTCTCTACTCCTTGGGTGGGATTATGTCTATGCTATGAAAGCTCTTGTATCCACCCTTTTCCGTGTGATATCTTTCCCTCACGATGGAAGAATTGTGACTATTGATCAACTTTCATTCATCGGCCCCAACTGGGTTACCTCCCTAAGTGGTTATTATATGAAGACAGTATCACCCCTGCCACATGTTAATTATGTGGCATTGTCTCGCATGACCTCAACTTCCAACGATTTGGATCCAGTAGTTGACATGGTGATCTCTTCGGTAGGGTTATTGGAGCCTGATCTCCTTACTCCTGTCATGACCCTTGACATGTGCTCCTTCCAGAGTGATTGTCTTCCATCTGACGAAGATCTCTTGGAATCCATGACCATGTTTTATCCTTTGACATGGAACCCTTCCAGAGCATTATCCTCTTGGAAGCCATGATCCGAACGCAACCAAAAGCATAGTTTCTCTTCTCTATGGCAAGCTCGTTAAAAAATGAAACAGAGGCTTTGAGCATAGTTTTCTTCTCTGTAGAAATCTCGTTAAAAAATGAAACAACAATCTGGGGATAGAACCTGGAACCTTGAGCATAGTTCTTTTCCTGTGTCAATCTCATTAAAAAATGAAACAATCACCTATCCCTTCAAGTTGAGTCTTTTCCTAGATCTCGTAGATGTCGAGTCGAGTCTTTCATTAGGTCTCATTTTTGAACCTTCATTTCATCCACCTGTATCATTTTTCTCCATCTAGCACAAAAATTGGTGACAACCTCAAAGTCAATGAATGAACTGAAGCTTGGGGGGCATGTCTCCAGCCTTTGATGATCATTCTGGAGTCAAGTCACTAGCTTTCAAGATGGGGGCAGATTACCGATCTTAGTCTTTGTTCTTTCTCGTGCTCGTAAATACATGAGAATGCAATTGGGTAGACGTTTATCTCTTTTTCGGACCCATACGGACACACGAAAAAGGAACCCCCATGGAGTCATCTTTAAACTCTTTTTAGACTCTCTAAATATGAAAAGATTGTCAAGTGACCTTGCTTCCTTTCACATTCATTAAAAGGTTCAAAAGGGCGTCTTTTGAGCGATAGTTTATCTCTTTTTCGGTCTCGTCAGACTACTGTATGAAAAAGGAACTGAGAGAGTTATCTTTTAAGTGTTTTTCCAAACTCTATAATCCTGAAAAACCTTCGAGTTTTCTGTCTTTGGACTCGCTAAAACAAACATCGACGGGCCTATACGGGACCGAACCCTTACTTCTTCCAGTTCGTTAAACAAAAGAAGAGGAACTTACCGAAGGTGAGTTATATCGAGCATGTGTTATCCTCCTTGAGCTCATTAAATAAAAAAGAGGTACTCATCTATCTGGATGGGGGAAAAATTGAAAGAAGCAAACCAAGCAGTTTTTGAGAACATTACCAAGTAAATTTTAGAGTCGCCCTTGAACATGGCACTGTGTCATTTACACGCATCAATAATTTGTTGAACCTCTACACTGCGCAAATCCTTTGAGTTTATTTCACTCCTTTGGGTCACCCGAAGCAAGTCACAACATCCACTGCATCATCAAGTTTTGGTCCATGTCATGTTTTGTTGTTGTGCCCCAGTGTTCAAGGGAAGTATTTGCCTCTAGAGTCAGCCATCCCAAATATCTTGTCTCAAAACCCATGTCAGTCCATGTTCATTCGATCAACCAATTACATCTCTATGTCTGTTTCATGTCGTTGATGGGGGATACATCAAGGCCCTCCTTCGATGAGCCTATTCTTGTCGACTTCAACACATTATCCAGGAATCAGGCTTAGAAACCAGTTAGTACTTTGGGACCTGCATGCCTCAATGGCCTTTTCACATTTGACAGTAGGTTTACATCATTGACCTCTGATCGGATGATTCCATGGATGTTCGACTCCATCTCATCCATTCACATTCGTTGGAATGTACTAGGGTACCTTGGGAATCATTAACATTAATGGTGATCTCCCTTGCACTTGTTAACGGTTAACACCATTAACCGGTAATCAAGTGGTTTCTGCCATGTTCAACATCAGGACATCTATTCACATGGTTAGATTCATACCACATTGGGATTGGTAAGAAGACCCTGGGTTGAGTGATCACTTTGATATATACTTTTCCCAGGTTGTGAAGGAGTTTCTCTTGGACAAATGATGCATACACTGTTACATAGATCCACTTTGTATTGGTCGTGGCTATGTATTGTCACCTTGTAGATCCACTGTGTATTCTTCATGGCTACAATCAGTCCAGGTCATCAGAGTATAGATCCACATTGTATCCTCGGTGGCTATACCTTTTCATCAATACAATTATGGATCCGTAGTGTATTTTATGGCGGCCATATCTTGCAAGTCTTGATCACCCAAGCATAGGTATGCCTGCCTTGGGTTTTGAAATATGTCATGATATTTGTTGGATGTTTGTGTGCAGCTTTCATCAGGTTCTCTGCGTCTATACCCTTGCTTGAAAGTCTACAAAGAATTTCAGTTATCAGTTCCTGTCTTCTAACTTCATACTTTGGGGGGCAATCTGTTACACATAAAAAATACTCACTTTGATAGTGTCGCAAGTGTCGTCATTACAAAGGTCGCAAGTGTCGGATTTTGCTCACAAGATCAAAAGTGTCGCATGTTGCTCACAAGTGTTGCAAGTGTCAAAGAAAGCATGCTGCCATGATGCCTATGTCATCCCTATAACGACATGAGGAGGACACTTGAAACACCTCAAAAATTTGATTTGGAAGAGGAGAAATGAGTCAGAAGGCTTGAAAACCATTTGCCATCTGAAAACACTCAAAAAACTGAGCTTTTGGAGGGGAGCACTCCCCTATACCTTTTCTGGGAGTGCCGACACTCCCCCTTACACTGTCTGGGAGCGTTATAAAGCTCCTCTGGCCCTTTTGAGGGAGCGCTATGGATTTTGAAAGTGTTGGCGCCCCCCTAAATCCTACTAGAGAGAACTACAATGATCTGATGGTCCTTTTGAGGGAGTGCTACCTATTCTGGGTAGTGGTTAAGTTGTTGAGATGAATGAGGGAAGGATCCTTTCATTCTTGGAAGGTAGTTAGATTCAAATCCCTAGTCCAACTGTGATCTTAGGGTAGATCCTTAACTGAAGGAGGTAAATCCTCAACTTCCCCAAGGATATCTCAAGTGGTTAAAGCCTCTCCAAGGCTATATAAGTAATCTTTCTAATGGTGAAAGGGGACTGGAAAGGGAGAATCACACCAAACTTATGATATTATAAGTGGTGTTGGAACAAAGATATTTTGGAATCAAGAGACCTATGATCTCATAGGGATCAATAAGTGAAGCTATCATCATTCAGATCGTGGATATTTTGAGAAAGGGGTAGACAAGGAGGACTTGACGATACTACTGCAATCCATCCATGGTTGTAAGCAATGGTTTGTCCTCATTAATATAATTTGCTTGGCCTGTTTCTTTCTAGTTTGTGTCTGATCTTACATAAACTTATTGTTGATAGATAGATCTGTTTTCAAGCTAATATCAATAGAGTAGGAAGTGGTCGTACTTTGTTTGTCTACAATACTCATCGAGGAGTGAGAGTTCGGAGCTCGACTCGGAGCGTGCAGGGACAAACGTCGATAAATAGGTACTTCTATTATCCTTACTTCTCATGCATTAGTTTTTATAGATTTGAAAGGAATTTAGTGTCCACGTTAAGCACTTTCTGTCTTAGAGTTAAGAGTCTAGCCCTTTGAGGCAATCTACCTGTCCGCAGGGAGATGTTCCTACAAGAGTTGTTTGTTACTTGGTTGTCTCATTCTTTTTTGTGGAAGATATTTATTCCTTGAGTGTCTTGATTGCTCATATATAAATCTTAAAGAACATTTTATATCTTTGTGACCAAAGTTAGAACATAAAAAGCAATATCCATAGAAAAATCATTTGTACTTGGTAAATGGTTGTCTTCTTTGAGGAGGTCGATTTCTTCCATGTTGATTATTTCTTTGAGCAGAGGGTGTATTTTTTATTTTTTCTACAGATTCGGTTCTAGTACCTTGTTTTCACTCCTCCTTGGCAGTTGATTATCTTCCTTTGTTTCTGCGGATTTTTTGTTGTCAATAGTTGTAGATTTGACGAAAATGATGGATTATTTGTTGCTTGGAAGACCACTACTTGATCCTTCTTCATAACGCAAACCAGTTTTCAACTTTGGATTCCTTTGTTGATTCAGAATGGTAGCTAATCCTTCCGAGGCTTTAATGCTTGTCAGATTCAGATGGTATAAGGCATAAAATTTCTCTAGATCTTTTCTAACAACCACTACTTCATCTTCCAGAGCTTCACATCTTACCTTCTTCGCTACTAATTTTTTTTTTAGAATATATTCTATTTTTTTTTCTTCTTATAATTCTACTTTTAACAAAACAAAACCTTCACTTGGTTCTTTACCATTCTTTTCAAACTGCATCAACAATTGTTTTAGTTTTCTCATCTTAAATCTGAGTCTGTCAATTTCTTCCAAAGAACTGATTAATTCACCTTCCTTGTCGACCATAACTTCTTCTTCATTAATGTCACCTCCTATCTATTCATCATCAAGATCTCCCATATCCATAAGAATAAAATCATCCACTTTATCTTCATAAGATGAATCACTATCTATGTCTTCTGAGGAGTCATCATTGTTTACATACAAACTTTTCTTTTTACTATATTTCTTAAATTTGTATTTCTTTTCATCGTTAGAGTTATGTTCCTTTTTATTGTGAGGACACTTAGATGAAAAATGACCTATATTACTATATTTGGATCATTTAAATGGCATCTTTCCTTGGTATTTGTCTGATTCTTTCTTTAACCTTCTCACAAAGTTTTCCTCAATATCATCTAATTCCGAATCAATATTCTTGTCTTCTTTAAAAGATGCTTCTCTAGTGGTGGATTTATCTTTACTAATCCTCATTTCATAAGAAGTTAGAGCTCCTAGGAGTTGATCAATAGACAAAAATATTAAGATCATCCAACTCTTCTATTGCAAAAACTTTTGGATTAAATCTATTAGGCAGAGATCTTAAAATCTTCTGAACTAAAAATGTTTCTTCAATCTTCTCACCAAGACCCTTCATGACATTCACAAGATCCTCAACTCTTAAGAAATATTTACTAACTGTTTCATCCTCATTCATCTTTAGTTGTTCAAATTTCAATCTATATGTCTGAAGTTTGGCATCTTTTACTTTCTCATTTCCTTCATAACTATTAATGAGTTTATCCCACATCTCTTTGGCAGAATGAAGATGCATTACCTTTACAAATTTAGCTTCAGCAAGCCCACTCAAGATAGAATTCATTTCCTTTCAATTCAAGCTAAATTCTAACTTATCATATTTGGAAGCTATCAAAATAGGTTTTGTATACCCAGTCTCTAAAATATCCAAAACATCAACACCTATGGCCATAATGTATGTTCTCATTCTAACCTTCTAGAATGAAAAAATTGTTCCATCAAACAGAGGAGGCTTATTGGTTGAAGTTCCTTCATGACTTGTCATGTTTAATATTATTGATCTACCTTTAGCTAAAATGAACCCGCTCTAATACCAATTGTTGAAATAACAAAGACAACTGAGAGGGGGGGTGAATTAGTTGTTATTGTGCTTAAACAATTTTATGCCTATTAAAATATTATTAATCTTATCCAAGTGATCATCAAGATTATGCAAGACATGAACAACATAAATAATAAACATCACTCATAGATATGATATACACAGAGACAAATATTCATGAGGAAACACATAAAGGGAGAAAACCTCTTCTTCTTAGAATGAAAGGCAGTATTTTATGTTTTGTACATCATCAATCTTTCAGAAAAAACTCAAAATGAGGCTACAACCTCTTTTCTAACAAGCTGCAACTTGTAGAGAGCACCAACCCTAAATATTCTCTAGAACCCACTAGAAAGAAGCATATTTCCTCCTTATGATATCCAACACCAACTCGATCAAAGCACCTACTTCCACTTATATAAGCACCAACTTGCACCTAGAAAACTTTTCGTTTTCCCTAGCACCACCCTGCCACCCTATTTTCTAGCTACAAATCCCAGTATTCAAGCACCAAATTAAATAACAGAGGACCATAGTCCTCCCTAGCACCACCCTACCACCATGATCTCTAAATATTTACTTGAATAATACCTTACAACAATGAAGACATATAAATACTTACCACTTCTTCTATGTTCTGCAATTCTTCTCTACTTTTGTCTATTCATGCTTGGCTCCACTTGTTGTCTCTTTCCATCTTCTCTTCCTCTATTCTTCTCATGATCTTAGGTTCTTGTACAATCTTCTCTTTTCACCATTTCTACTATGTCAAGCTTGTGTTCTTTATCTCTTCATTTTCTCTCTCTGTTCATGTTGTAATATTCACTACATAAAATTCAACTTGTTTTACAAAGAAACAACCACATCCCTCTGTCATGAAATCTTTCTTTTATTCATGCTCTCATCATTCGTTACACTCCAAATATCCAACGCCCAAGTTGGGAATCTAAAACACTCAAGAACCATGATTCCAATGCCCAAGAAAAATGATTGAGTTAGTGTAACTGAAACGTATCTGATCAAGAAACCATGAAGTGAAACAACAACCCTTCGATCAGATTATGTTTGATCAGCACCGTTGGATTATACACGCCATCAAACATCCTAGATTCACTTCGGATAATCAGGCGCTTGAGATCTTCTTCAGACGATATGACGACTGAGATATACTTCGGATGATCCAATGGTTGAGAATTTATTTTGGCTCTCTGGTGCTCTGGGCTTCGGTAATTTCAAATCTCAAACTGAAACTCTCGAAGTGATTTCTCTAGAGCTCACGATCCGTCCCCACATATCCCTATGGATATGATGGTTGAAATTTACTTCGACTCTCCATATCTCCGAAATTCGGGTATTTTAGTTTTCGACTAGAAATTCTTGAAGTGATATTTTTTCGGAGCATAACCTCCTCACATATTTAGAACCGAAACAAATTTTGTTCATTAATCATGGTTTTAGATCGACATCTTGATCTATTTTTTATTCTTCTTTGCCTTGGATTAAATCCAACGACTCTTCTTCTAGTTTATCCTATTCTTCCTCTTTAGAATTATCCAATGATTGTCATATATTCTCATAATTGATATCTCAAATATTTTACCTCGCTTATCCCATCCTTCCATTAATTTGATTCGATGATTGATGGAAATTCAGATGATTGAGATCTTAGATCTTTCATCTTATCCTATCCTTCCACTAAAAATTGATCCAACAACTATCAGGTATTCGGGTATTAAAATTCTCAACCCTTTTGCCCCGCTTATCTTATCCTTCCTCTTAAAGTGATCCAATTTCCATGAAGACTCTTGAAGCAGATCCACACTCAAGGATTTTGATCCTGATCACATTTTTGTACCGTGCTTTCCCTTCTGAGATTTGATCTCTGCATATTGTTCTCTTCTCCTCCTGATCTTATGCTTTTCCTATTTTCCATTGTCGTTGATGTTCCTGCCATCAATGAAAAGCACACTCTTCCTATAAAATATGCCAACACCATCTTGATCTTTCCTTTGTTGTTGGTATTGTTTCCCAGTATATGCAAACACCCCATGAAAGCCATTGGAAAGAAGCTCAAAGGATACTTTGCTATGTCTGTGGTATAGCTCAGTTTGGGATACATTACAGTTCAGGGGGACTCCCTTATTGGTTGGTTTCACTGATTTAGATTGGGCCGATGACCTTGATGATCGAAAGTCTACTGCAGGTAATAATTTTCTTTTGCATTAATAAACTACTCCAAGTGGCCGTGTTGGTTGGGGCTGTGGATGTTTCCCCATAGGGGTTTTACCATGTCAAAACATCAGTGTGTTGATTGTTGATCTAGTTGTGTGAGTGGTTACTGAAGGTGTTCATCCTCTATTGGAATAACTATGTTTTCAAACAATGTGTGCATTCATGTAGTTGGTAATCTACAAGATTAATTAGCACAAAATTTTAAATTTATGTGTATTTATGTTACAGGAATCCATTAGCTAATATCATTATCAAGTTTTGTGACTTATATAAATAAAATCCATTTCTACTTGTATTGAGAATGTTCTCATATAGAAATACCTTTTCTATGCAGTGATTTTTTGAGATACTCTTCGTATTGGTGTATAAGCCTCTGACACTTAATGAGGGTAGAGTGATTTTCAAGCATTGACATTGATAGAATAGAGTATTAAGATATGAAATATCTAACTAGATAATGACATTTTTACCCATTGTACAAAACCTTAATATGTCATCTACACCTTTTACCAAGTACCAAGCCATGTCACCAACCATTTTGACATAGATATTTTATTTCAATGCTATTGTTTGAAACAAAAACCTATGATCATGTTCTATTTTTCTTACTTAATGGCTATCACCTTGTTTGTCATTAGCAAGAATTGTGAATATACATCCTTACATTAGAGAAAACATTTTCATTTTGTTCTCTTTGATGTATTTTTTTTCTATGAGACATATATGGGATTGTAGGGTCATAAGGCATCTCTTATAGAAATGTTGGTTCAAGTAATCAATAAAAGTTCTCATTTGGGTGTTTGTTTGAATTCTTTTTAAAACAAAGATAAATAGAATGTCCTCCTATGAGATGATTTCTAACAGTTAAAAGCATAAACAATTGTCCTTTCATAATGTGTACAATGTTAGATCATGGACCATTCAAGTAAATTTATACAACTAATCATCAACAAGTTGTGGTCAATGCGGATCACCACAAAAAATGATATCTACATTTTCTAATGGTTTGTTTGAAATTGTAGAATTATGTGCAGGTGTTTACCTATGTTATATAATAGAACATATAGATAGATATTAATTATATCTCACTGATGAATGCAAGTCATATATGGTCAAGCCATTTACTTAATCTATCAAGTGTGTTGGAAGCTAGTGACAAAAGCTGTGAAGTATTGTAGGGTAGCATAAATAGTGTGTGTGTGATGATGCCATTTTCATAGTAGACTTGATGTTTACATAAGAAACCATGATACATTCTAGTTTAAAAGGACCTATATCAATTTGTTTTATGTACAACTGAGCCAAAGTTTGGTATATGTTATGGGACAAAATATGACAGGGATATTGTTGAATACACAACAAAATCTCCCTAGGACCTCCCTAATGATCCTAGACAGAAATGGGTTAACACTTCTATGGTTTCCTAGACCTAGAACAAACATTTTCTTTTACACTCAAGAAGGGAAGACTAACCTACCTTGTATCTGAAGTTTGTTCCTATGTATGATGGCCAATGAAGATCTAAAGTTCCATCTCCATCTCTTGTCACCTGCTCCCTGCATACAAGCAACAAATAATACCAATATTATTATTTCTCTAATGTTATAAATAATCTATATATCTCAGATCTAATTTGATTTACCATTCATATAATCAAATCCAAACACATTTCATAATTGACACAAAAATTTAGGGAAAGCCATTAATATATTAATATAATAGAGAATTTTCATCAGAGCATACCTTGGTGATGATGTCATTCTCCCTTGACTCCTTTCTCCTTTCTTATCCCTTTAGCTTCTTGGTCAAGATAGGCTCTCTGAATTTTGGTTGCGATGGATAGGACAAGAACCTATGAAATTGGACAACACAAAAATACTCTTGATTTTNTTCCAAATACTTTCATTTGTTATATAGTTCTTTGGATTCTTGGGAGAGATTCTAGATATTCTAGAGACCACCAAAGACTCGAATGATGTGAGTTCCTAGGACCTTGACATGAATATACAACTCATCCCTAGCCTATCACCTTGTAACTCCATGAATATAGAAATTTTTATAGATAGTCGCTTATTAAATATTAATGTCTAATGACTATAGTCACGTGACATTTCATATGTGTCGCATGACATCCCTCAAAAATTCCCTAAATATTAGGAAAATCGTGTGTTTAGTATTATATTACCTTATGAAATCCCTTCTAACATGTAGGGTGGAAACTAAGGCTATAAAAAATGCCCCCTAATGTTTTAGGTCGAGAAAGAAATAAATGGACGAAACACATTACAATAAAATAGCTTCTCTCTGAGGCAACGTGAAGAGAGAAAAAAGGAGTGTGAGTAGACAAATAAGTCCTGCAATCAAACACCAAGGAAGAAAGAATATATAGACGATCCCTTAGGTGTACATACTCATATTCTAAGTGAGCATGGTTGTCAAGCTATACATTGTGGATCTATGATATGGAATGATAGACCATGGCCATGAAAGGATACATAGTGGATCCATGTAATCAATAAGATCACAACCACAATACAATGCAATGTGGATCTACGCTGGCTGACTCAAAAAAGCTCGTGTGTACGTACAAAAGCACAAGAAAAGGAAAGTTGTCGATGGAACAAAAAGATATGGGTGAGTTAACTGAAACTCTCGGCCATGCATGGTCGAGGTTTCGTCCAAAAACCTAGCTCCTTCTAGCCTATAAAAGAATTGGTAGGGGTACCATTTGAAAGAGGAAAAAAGATAGCAAAGAAACTCTACCCATTTACGTATTCCATTGTCCCAACCCTTTAGCCTTTCCTCATTCCAAAGGAGATTTAAAGCAAAGCAGTTGAAGGAAAGAAGAAGAGGAGCCCAGGATCAGGTTCAAGGAGTGGTGGCCGGTCTCAACTTTTGTAAGTTGACTCACTTTAAGCAATAAAGAGAATGATTTTCCCATCCCAATTCATGAACTTTCTATGGTTTGATTAGTTTATGTTTGATTTCTAACCCATGAGTATAGAAGTAGCATGCATGCATAGTTGTTGTTTGTCTTGAGTGCAGGTCATCTTTGGAAGGAGCATTGTGCACAAGTAATCAAGCATAACGGAGGATCGACATCGAACGCCGGTAATAAGGTAGGTGGTCCTTTCCATTCATTTACTGAGAAAGGGGGATTTAAATCTAGGGATGTAGGTAGAAAGTAGTATTCTATTCGGTAAAATATACATGAAAAGTTTGAACTCTATTTGCTAGTCCATAGGGTGTTTTTCCGAACAACATAATTGGCGACCATACTAGGGAGAATACTCTTTAGGGTTACTGGATTTATTTAAGTTTTTGGGTAGTTTAAAGACTAGGTTTTCTTTTTTTTCTTTGCCTCTCTTTTCTTTTCATTTATGTAAGGTCTGAGCTAGCAGGGAGTTTGGTTTTCCATACCAGTTGTCCCTGACTTTTGCTTGACTGTATTTTTCGGGACACACAGAGGTACACGCAACCTGCATAAGGCCTGAACGCATGTACTCGTGCCCTATCCTCTCACAACCCACATGTGAATGCTAGCTATAGAGATAGAAGTAGTGTGTAGGAGTTTAGAAAACCTTAGAGGCAGTCCTCATCTTCCCTGTCAGAATCATGCATTCTCAGGGGGTTTTCTGGAATTCTGTCTGAGTCTTGTTTGCTAATAGTCCTATCTCAGATTGTTTTTTGCCTTATTATTTTTCCTTGCATTATTTGTTTTTCTATTAGAAAGAGTATCCAAGCCTTCAAGGGATCCTGGTTATCAATACCAGAGGCCTCTTCCTGGTCTGGTCTGTCTTTTTTCATATTTTTCCTTAGAGTTTAGATATACACATGGCCTGTACAAAGTCAACCCGCGTGTACACGCCCTCTGTCTCTGTTCAGCACGCGTTTGCACGCGTGTTGTTTGAGTGACAGTCGCGTGCTTGTACATGCTACTTTTTGTTCAGGGTGGGGCAGTCATCCCCTCCTTTGATAAGAAGTATTCCTCTCAGGTGTTTGAATCTATGTTTGAACAGTCAGTAGCTTAGGATTCATCTTACCCTTAGCCTGCTTTTTCTCAGTTAATAGTTGACAAAAAATAAAAAATAAAAAATAAAAAATTTATGGTTTTTAGACAAGCATGAGAGTCATTGTTTTTTCAATTACCATTGTGTGATTCTTTGTGATCTGCGCTTTAAGACAGAATTGTTTTTCTTGGTTTTTTGCTTGTCGGTATTTTCCCTTTCTTGCTTTACTAGCACTTAAATAAATAAAAAATCTCTTTTCATTTTCTTCTTTGGTTGAAGAGTGTGTTTCTGCATCATTAGCTAGGAAAAAGTCTTTTATTTTGTAAGATTTTGCAGTTCACTTAGATCATAAGTAGCTCATAGTTGAGTGAAATTCCTTAGAATTTGTTGTCCAAAATCTTAGAAAAATTAAAAATCTTTCTTTGTGAAAAGTTGTTGAAATTTTGCATTCAGTAAAAAAATTTTGTTTCCATCTTTTTCATTCATTTTTTTATTTCATATTTTACACATCATTAGTTTCACCCTCATACCCCTTGACGTAATACAAATCCATAAAAGCAACGCTAATTTTAAAATCTACTAGACTATTATGTTTGTAGGGTTCACAAACTAGTTCAGGACTAGGGCCTTGGATTAGGTTGGAGAGGAAACTCTTCAAGGCCATTCAAAACCAAACATTAGAGTCTGAGATAGGGAGTGTCTAAGTCCAGTTTCGTGGAAGTTATCTAGGACCCCCCTCTAACACGGGGGATAAACACGAGGTCGCGTGCGGAAAGGTAACGGAGATAACCCCTCCAAATTCGGACCAATCGTAGTGGAGAACACATATAGAGGGCTTGTTTTGGGATTCCGTCGTTTTCATTTTCCACGAGACTTCGTGGGTCTCGAATCCATTCAAGGTCCTTAGTTGTCTTCTGGACCATTTTCTCTCAATACCCTTGACTGGTTTCGGGCTCGATACCTTGCTCATTGTGGTCTACCCGACTTTTGACTGTACCCGCCTAGTGACTGTTCGCGTGCTGGCAACCTAGTTGCCAATCTTTTTAGGGACATACACAGGTGACTGTGGGGGTATACCACGGTACCTAGGATAGACATCAGGCCACGCTTTTTAGACTATACCCGGAGGGTGCTTCTGTGTTTGAATTTCACTTGCACTAGTAATTTTCTCTAGTGTTGGTTGTTGTAATTGTTCTTCCAAATAGTTTAGTGATTGCTTGTCTTATTTCTTAGGGGCTTCTTTTTAGTGTGTGTTACTTTTGAATGTTTAGAATACCTTAGCATGTCTTGGATCTTCTCACACAGTGGACGATCCTAAGCTCCGCCGGTCATGAAAGTTTCTTGGCCTACCGCCAGTTATAGTGGAGCCACCCCCACCACCATTAAGGCGGAAGCTAGACCAACAAGGGTCTTTTGAAGTGAAGGGGTTACAAACCTTTGCGCCTGAACAAATCCCAGAGGAATCAACCATTTTGGACCTTGAAGAAACCACTCTTGGCTCGGTTGAAACCCCAACCACTGATATCTCGGCACCGTTTATTCTACCAATCCAATTTCATGAATGCCAGACAGTGCCTCACATAGAAATGGAAACAAATGTTGTTACTCCTTCTGGGAATTCTTCAATTCCCACCACATATGCCACCACAAGAGAGTCATCTCCTAACCTACCATTGTCAGTCTGAGCCACCATGGTCTCGGCCGCAACTACGTCGCATAGTGGACTGAGCCCGTCTATGGAAGTGGTAACAACCCCCTTCACACCTAGTGTGACAGACCCTCCGTTCTCACACGGTATGCCTAGTTCAGGTACAAGTCCTGTACTAACCTACTCCACTTTACAGACTTTTGTTTTGGGGGCAGGGAGCTCTAGCGCTCCTCTGCATGGTCACCTTGGGGGAACTCCTGTCCCTTTTAACGCTTTTCCTTATGCAGGAGGTCATATCTCTCCTTCGTCCCCTTCGCTTGGTGGTCCGCATCAGCAATCTTCTGGGCAACCTACACACAATAGTTTATTTGGAGCGGGGAGTCAGGGACCACCCTCGCACAGTATGCCACTAGGTTTGACACCATTTTCTTGGAACAGAATGTTTGGTAACAACACTTTCTCATCAGTCGCTTTCCCGACTAGGGAAACCCCATTTTTGGACAATCTACTCCTGCGCAGGGTATTATTCCTGCACAGGGGGCACACATAACAGGACCTTGGAATTCAGGACAAGGATCCGTTCCCTCCTCTGGAATGTCGTTCTGGGGTAATTCTTTCCACAGTCAATGGAACCCCAGATAGACTACCATGCCTCTCCCCGCAGGACCGACATGGGGTAATCCTTCACAAAGTCCTTCGAATACAATGCATGCCCAACACTCTATGTCGTTTTTGGGAAATCAGCCGATGATGTCTCCAGAAATGAAAAATTCTTACACTGGTCAGGGCCATGGTTTCTACCAGAATCTGGGCGACCAACAACCAAACTTTTCCTGGCAACCTGGTGCCAGTCAAAATCTAGGACCGTTTTTCCCAGGTTATCGGTAGCAACCCAAACTACCATTCCTGGCGACTTTACACTTGCCAGATTTGACAAGGTTGTTAAATGATCCTATTTGTCACGATCCACGTTGGCCTCCTATGCCAACGAAGTTTCCTTCAGACATTCCAAAGTTCGAGGCCAAGCCTAATGAAGATCCAGGTGATCATGTGACTACCTTTCATCTTTTGTGCTCATCTAACTCATTGAAAGATGACTCCATACAGTTACGATTGTTTCAACGTACTCTTATTGGGAGTGTCGCGAAATGGTACATCGAGCTCGATCGCTCAAAATACTATTCTTTTGGAGAACTAGCGATGGCCTTCCTTAACCATTTCCAGTTACCTGTGAGATACGATGTTGGCACAGAGCTTCTCACCAATTTCAAACAGACAACAGCGGACCATATCTCTGATCATATCCGAGAGTGGAGACGCCGAAAGAGTTTAATCAAGGTACCAATCCCACCAGCATTCTTGCTTGAGTGGTTCCTTAAGTCTTTGGTCCCACAGCTATCCAAATACATCGCAACATCCAGAGTTTTCTCCGAAGAATATGCCATCATGAGGGCTCAACAGTTTGATCTCATCTATTCTCAGTTTGGTTTATTATACAATATCTTGCCAGATGTGCCACATTTGATACTGGATAAAACTAGACAAAGAGTTGGACCACATGCCGATGGTATTGTTGGTTCAACACAAACCAAGCCCGCTGAGCAATTGAAAAAATAGTTGCAACAGTTATCCATACAACAGACAGAGGCCAGCCAAACTACTGCTTTGGCTGCTCCCCCTAACCAAACGTTGGAAGTACACAACATGCAGTCGACTAACCCAAAGGCCACCCAGGAGCCTGAAGGGAAGAAAAAACAATGAAATAAGGGTAAGGGGGATAAAAAACCCACTGATAATGCTGGCATGCACAACATGGAAAAACGGAAGGCGAGCTATCCATGCAACTTGTGTGCGGAAGACCACCCAACCCATCTTTTTCCTCGACTTGCAGAAGCCCAAAAGTTTTTCACACAACAACAACAACAAGTGTTGACTAATCCCTTTCAACATGGGAAAAATATAACTCAAGCCTCTACAAGCACAGAAGGGAGCAGCCAAGAAACATGCCCACCTCCAAACAATCCCTCATCCGCGAATGTATATATGGTTAGGGGTGATGCTTTCATATCAACTAGAGCACACGACTATAGTAAACCAAGTGCTTCTGAGAAGGGTAAAGAAGCTGGTCTCCCATCTCTTCATCTACATATTGAGAAGATGTTGGGAGAAACAATGACATGCATTCCAAAGGGTGCATTTAAAAAATCTTCTCACAACCCAAACACACAGGCCACCCAAAATTACTTTGTGGTGGAGGATTTATCACAAACCCCTTGTGTGATGTCTGCTTTGGAGGTCCTCCAAAGATGCCCTGCTCAAAGGAAAGCCTTGTTAACCACTTTGGGCTCTACTGAGACTTGTAATCCGGGCACCATCATGTTATATACAACCAACTTAAAACCTCATTTATCTTACCACACAAGATTTCAGATAGTAGTGGCTCATCCCACAAAAACTTTTACTCGGAATATCTTTCGCACAGTGGTTGATGAGGGTGCCTCGACATGCGTTATGTCGTTATCATGCTGGAAGGCCATTGGCCAACTCGTTTTGTCTCCATCACCTACTCTCCTCACTGCTTTCGACGATCGTTCATTCCGACCACATGGAATCGTTCCTTCTTTCCTTGTGCAGTTAGGAGGGAAAACCGTGTGTGTCGAAGTAGAGGTAGTTGATGCTCCCCTCGACTATAACCTCTTGTTAGGACGGAGTTGGACTTATGATATGCAAGCTGTGGTTGCTACAATTTTCTGAGTCTTGTTGTTTCCACACGAGGGTCAGATAGTGACCATCAATCAATTGTCTTTCTCTAGACCTGACCCAGCTTTAGGGGCATCCACGGTCCCGATGATTGATAATCCTCAACCAGGTGTCGTTAACATAGAAGTTGGTTTGTGCCCATCCTTGATGGGTAACTTCGATTACCCACCTCCTCACGATGATATCAAATTTATATCTAATCACCATAAGGTTGAGATTTTTCAAGTTTCATCGTTCCACATGACTTACTTTGAGGATCCTTGGATTATTTCTTCCCCATTAACCACAATGGATGAGACAGGTCACCCAGGCATGTCCATGCCCTTGTCTGTCACTGAGGTAGCGTACTCTTTAGTCCAGCAAGCTTTAGCTAACCCTGATCCGACTCTTGCACAAGAGTTAGATCCACTTCTAGAGCCTATTTGGGCTCAGGGTTCTCTCGCTAACGTCAATTCGTTAGACTTAGTCTTGCCTTCTGATGAAGCAGTAATTGAAGCAATGACTAGTCCAAACAAACCTTGGGAAGATCTTCATCACAAATCATATTTCCTCCCAAAGTTAAGCTGAATCAAAGAAGGAGAATTCACCGTGACTATGACTGGAGATAGGTCTTGTCATACTAATCCCTTAGCTACACACAAGATCTATGCTGAGGGTAATATGGAAACCATTGCTGCAACGATACCTATCAATATCTCCAGAACCCCTGGCGTCATAGACAACATTTTCGTCGGAGCATACAGCTCCCATGAGGAGATGCCAGGCATCGACCCACAAAGAGTCTATCATGAGCTAACTTTGTTGTTTTTCAAGCTCACTTTGAGATCTGAAAGAAACATTCGGCGGGACTGCATTTATGCTTTTCAATCTTGTCCGGATTAACTGAGAAAAGTAACCATTATGGAGTCTTCTTTAAGCCCTTTTCAAACTCCTTAAAGATGAAAGGATTGCCGAGTGACCTTGTTTCTTCACACTCGTTAAATTGGTCCAGAAGAATGTTCCTTAAACGGGTCTTCTTTTAAGCCCTTTTCAGACCCTTTAAACATGAAAAGATTGATGAGAGATCTTGTGGCCTTTCACGCTCATTAAATTGAAATTTGAAGTCACATTTTTATGGAAGTAGTTTACCCCTTTTTCGGTCTGGACGGTCAACTGTACGAACAAAGGTATACTCTATAGAACTTCCGTTCTTTAGAAGAGTACTCTTACATATGATTTTATCCCTTTTTCAGGCCTGAGGGACTAAACTTACGAAAAAGAAACCCCCACGGGGTCCATAGTTAATCTCTTTTCAGACTCCCTAAAACTGAAAAGATCATCGAGTGACCTTATTCTTTCACACTCGTTAAATTGGTCCAGAAGAATATTCCCGATGGAGTCCATAGTTAAGCTTTTTTCAGACTCCTTAAAAGTGAAAAAATGGCCGAGTGATCTTGTCCTTGTCACACTCGTTAAAATGGTTTTGAATTGACGTCTAATCAGTGCTAGTTTAACCCTTTTTCGAACCGACTAGATTATTGTCAAAAAAGGTACCCCAACAGAGTCTCCTTTTATGTTTTTTCAGACTCTCTAAATATGAACAACCACCGAGCTTACCTTCTCTGGGCTCGTTAAACTTACATCGAAGGATGTTACCATTGTGTGTTCTATCAACCTCATTTGCATACCTTATCCACCAGCCTTGTGATAGTTTGCTTCTGCGTTTTAACACCTTTGGCCAACGGAGGATTTTTCCTGAGTATCATTTTACTATAACATCATTCTTGTCCTTGTGCCTTGAGCTTGTATGTTTGTAATACTCATTCCTCCATTGTAACGTAATATTCCTTTTCCAAAATTATCGAAAAGAACAAAAAAATCAAATACACCCCAAAAGGAGGATGCGAAAAGTATTTTCTTTATTGGCGGAATAATGATTCACCCTTGGATAAAGCACATCTATCCATTTGATCATCAGACTATGGGATGTAGTACGACCTTAGGAAGCTTTTCTCGCTATATAGAGTTGTGTCCTCCACCGTTTGGTTATCCTTCCAAACATATGGAGAGTTTGCGTTGCCTCCTGCTTCATAGAGTTATGATTAACATATATGTTGTCTAAGTCTTGTCACGTGTCATGATATTGTCCAAGGGAAGTTTGTCACTAAGCCTGAGTCAGCCCCTCTGCAAAATGTCTCTTTTCCGCATACCCGACCATCTCGAAAATCCAATCAAGTCCTTGTTCGAAATCATTGAAGCCATTAGTCTGATCATCAAGATTATCACGTCAATGACCGACAAGTTGTCGAAGACCTCTGGGTAGTGCAGTCATACACTCATATTACACTCCTACCCTAGTTTTGAAGATTTTGAAGTTGTTGTTCGAGGTCTGAAGATCTCATCTCTAGCCATTAGGTCGAATCAACTTCTAGAAGATGGATACTCTATATGTATATCTTTTTGATTTCAAGATGTAGCTCCACTGCGTATTGTTCATGGATACTCTTTATAGTTATTTGACATGGATCTACAATGTATTTGATTGGTAGCCATGGTTCTATTTTATCACGAACATGGGTATGCCCGCCTCGGTGAGACATTTGTTATTTTGCAGACAACACCTCCTGGTTCCTGATCCTTGGGCTCAATCGTTCAGCACATTAGTAAAGATTGGTATTGTATTTCGGCCATCAGATGCTCTTCTGACCTCACACATTAGGGGGCATATGTTATAACCCTAAATTGTACCACGCATGCTTACCTGGCATCAGGCCAATTCATATCCCTTCTTTGCCAAAACTCTGTTGAAAAACTCTTTGAAAATCTTCTTGTGTAAAGGCCCACATGCCCTAACCCATTACTGCACGCGTGTACATGCTGGCTGACTCACAACAGCTCGCTTGTACCTACAAAAGCACAAGAAAAGGAAAGTTGCCGATGGAACAAAAATCTATGGGTGAGTTAACTGAAACTCTAGGCCATGCATGGCCGAGGGTTCATCCAAAAACCTAGCTCCTTCTAGCCTATAAAAGAAGGGGTAGGGGTACCATTTGAAAGAGGAAAAAAGATAGCAAAGAAACTCTGCCCATTTACGTATTCTATTGTCCCAACCCTTTAGCCTTTCCTCATGCCAAAGGAGATTTAAAGCAAAGCAGTTGAAGGACAAAAGAAGAGGAGCCCAGGATCAGGTTCAAGGAGCGGTGGTCGATCTCAACTTTGTAAGTTGACTCACTTTAAGTAATAAAGAGAATGATTTTCCCATCCCAATTCATGAACTTTCTATGGTTTGATTAGTTTATTTTTTATTTCTAACCCGTGAGTATAGAAGTATCATGCATGCATATTTGTTGTTTGTTTTGAGTACATGTCATCTTTGGAAGGAGCATTGCGCACAAGTAATCAAGCACAACGGAGGATCGACATCGAACGTCGGTAATAAGGTAGGTGGTCCTTTCCATGCATTTATTGAGAAAAGGGGATTTAAATATAGGGATGTAGGTAGAGTAGTATTCTATTCGGTCAAATCTGCATGAAAAGTTTGAATTCTATTTGCTAGTCCGTAGGGTGTTTTTCCCAACAACACCCCACCCTCACTTTTTTTTGTTCTTTTTTTTATGTTTATTTCCTCATTCATGGTTTAACAAGCACAAAAGAGGAATAAAATTATGATCGGTCTCCTTCATGGTTTAAAAAACACAAAATAATGACAAAAGTATGCTCGGTTTGTTCCTTTTTTGTGTCCTTTTACAAGTCTGAAAAATAGATAAAAGTGTACTCAACGAGAGAGAATGAGTGGCTTAATAAAATCCTCCTATTTTCCAAGCACATGGAACTGACCTAGGAAAAATGAATCAAATGGTACAAGAAAGTGAGGTCCACTCTTAGAAATGGTTCTTTACTTGGGTAGGTAGATGCAAAATAGAGGCTAAATAATACAAGAGGCATATGGTCAAGGCTACTACAATAGCATTAATTGGGATATGGGAAAAAAATAATGCAATAGTGAGAGGAATGATGCAAGAATAAAATGCATAGGTGACCATTAAGAAACAAAAATAAAAATCAAGAACCTCCATAGGATGTGGCCAGAATATAGTTAAAAAGAGAAGAATAAGGCTCAACTTCAAGTCATGGCAAGGATAAAGGAGGGTTTTCGAGCCTATGGGAAAATGAAACATGGGGATCAAATGGAAATATCGGTGCTAAATATGGTTCCCGGGAAGCGTAGTCACTACCGAATTGACTATGGCATGCAAAAGAGGAGTGGTTAATGTCACAACCAGTCAGGATTGAAGCTAAGGAACAATGCTAGCAGTATGGATGGTTAATAATGCAAAGTGGGAAATGCAAGGAAAACAATATTCTTATATGTCAATTTGGAAAAAAAGTATCTCAAGTTCAGTGTATGTCACCATATTCATAAAAATGTCCCCGCAATCTAGTCAATCATATGAAAACTAGATTCCCTGTGTCAAAATCCATAGTGAAATCTAAAAAGAAATGGATTTTTTGGATATGGTATAGGAAAACAAAAAGAACTCACACCACAAATCTATGTTCAAGGCACTCCACATTTTCATTATTTACACCAAGTATATGCCATGGATAGGCTTAGGCCAAGAATACTTTTCATAATTAATGGACTCATGAGATGATGTTGGCATCATATGACTTACCATTCCAAAGATACTCATCATGAGTGGTTTCGTGAGCTAGGAAACCTCCTTGATGGGATCCATCAACACATGAAGAAAGTATGAAAAAATAATATTCAATGGAACCTACAGGGAAGAGGATAATTCAGTGACAAGTTTTGAAAAATAAATAGGAGGCATAAAAGGGTTAGTACTAGGAGGGCTACTAGATGTGCCAACAAATGCCCCCAGTATTGGATCATGAATGATCATGTCAAATCTCATTGGTTTTGAATCAAGGAAAGATGATCGCTACATAAAATCATCCTTTGGCTGATGAAAGGAATCCATGACTTCCAAGATGGCCTCTTCTGAAGGAAAAATCAAAATCTAGGATGTCATGTGAATGTGGAGAGTCAACAACCCGTATGGCAAGAGTATGAAGATGACACTCCATATGAGGATGGAGTTGTTGACCAATATCAGTGGATTTTGATGGGATTTCTATATTGACAATCTCATCCACGGTGAGTGGCATGGATGATCCAAATGATTTAACATCCTCAGGATGAGGTACCACCCAAGGATCAACAGGCACGAGGGATCCACTGGTAAATGATAAAATCGTGTTGATATGAGTGATAGTTGTAGTAGGAGATGGTGGGGGAAGAGGAAAAATTGCCATCATTGAAGGATATTTGAAAATCCTTGAACCAACATTCATTAAATACTACTAAGTATCATCGACAAAGGGTATGTTTAACCCCACATTATATCCAAGGTCTAGGGTGTAGAATGCAAGATGATATATCTTCACTATTTTCCCTTGGTGAGGGAAGTGTAAGACCCTAAATAGCGATGAGACAACTGTAGTCATCTCGTAGAACCAATTATGCTCGAGTAGAAAATTATACTCAAGAGGTGTGTCGATGACCTCCACAACGATAGAGATAGTCTTACCACCTAACTCGATGTGTAAGGCAGTGATGACTCCCTGAGGTTGGAACATGTGTCCCTAAAATGATTCTAGTAGTGTTTCAAACATGTCAAGATTAGGATATCCGATGGGCGTCCAATAATAAATAGAAATTATACAAGTCAAGGCTCCTTCATCCACCATCATTATATAGATGTTTTTCCCGATCAATCACACTATTCTCTAGAAGACAACCTAATGGGAGAGATTATGAGTAACCTAAGAAGAATTGAAGCTCATCAAACTTTACTCCAAGGGATCAACCCCACTGTTAAGCCCTAATATTGGCTCATTACCCCTTAATTGGGGCATATTAGATTAGTAATGCTATTTTATTTATGTCGGCTTTAGGCCATTAGTTGTAATTTATATTAGTAATGTTATTTTAATTATGTCATCTTTAGGCCATTAT
>ML787667.1:687053-703141 GCA_009831015.1 Picea engelmannii | reverse complement strand
AAGTGGGGTAAAAGGAGGTTTCCCCCTCGAAGAGGCTTATTGTCTGAAATTATCTCTTTTTCAAGGAGTTGAGTACTTTTCCTGATGTTTTTCTATGCTATATTGAAGTTTGGTTCTTGACACCCACATATGGTTGACAAATAGGATTTCCGCTACATGGGCAGCTTTGGATAACTTCAAGTGCAGACATGGCACATGGTGCCTGGGCCATGTCTTACACAATGCTATATTTGGGCACCCTGTATGTTTGGATTATGCATCAGGTGTCAAAGAGTTCCCTTCGGGGGGAGAAACGATGCATCAAAATATGGCTTCTCAATATAAAGAGGGCCATGAGGCTAGGAAGAAGATGATACTCTGGGTCGACATGGGAAGGATCACAAATATCATAACTTTTGGCCCAAGTATACAAATTAATTGTCTAGTGACACATAAAAATGTCATCATTTGAGGAAGATGCCTCATGATGATGAGTACCCTCCATGTCCCCTTCTGGAGGGGCATGATTTGTGGAAACCATGTTTTGAGGTTGAGGCGGAAAGGATGGGTTAAGACAATAGGTTTTTTGGGGGCCCACTGTTGTGCCAAACCATGGACATCCTTTCGAAGACATTGATGAGTAGAGTCGACCTCCCCATAAATCATGTAGGTAAAATGACTCTTTGCTCTCTCCTTAGTGTTTCCCTCCTTGGTATTCTAGGTGGGAGTAGTCCCTTTCTCAATATTGGAATTTGTTTTTTGTTCCTTTTGTTCTTTCCTCCAGTTTGATGAGGATTTTTTGGTTGTGTGGACTACACTAAATTCACCTCAGAGGTCTGATTAGGGACCATATAAGTTGGAGCATTATTTCTAGAATCTGATGGGGTTGATTAAATCGACATGTGAACCAGTTTATCAACTAACTTCTTTACATAGGCATGGGATACAGAACCAACCACACCATCAACATGGGGTCCTAGTGTTGGCTTCCATGGATACTTCAATGGCCTAGGATAATTTGAAATGATGTCATATAGTGTACCCAAGTGTAAATCAATTCTAAGTGTTGGGAAGGCAGAATGGCCTACTCCTTGGTTGTCTCTCCAGCCATAGCTATGTCTCGGGCAATGGGTGGTAGATGGGACTTTGTGAACCACTCCATTA
Organism: Picea engelmannii; assembly: GCA_009831015.1. Lineage (NCBI taxonomy): Eukaryota > Viridiplantae > Streptophyta > Pinopsida > Pinales > Pinaceae > Picea > Picea engelmannii. Next base: position 701,998 of record ML787667.1, on the reverse strand, counting down.
GGATTTTTTCTGAGATTTATGTCTTAATCATCCTACGTCTTCATCTCCACTCATGTATATGATTGAAAATATGAGTGAAATTATCTAGATGCAGTGAAGTCAAGAGCTTCAACCCTATCTTGTACCATATGGGAAATTGGTAATGTGTTTAGAATTCCATTTTCATGTCGTTCAAGTTTTTGAAGTAGCCTCATTTTATTTCAATATATCATTTATCAAAATATCCATTCAAGGATCGTTCGAAAAAATACAGCCTCACACTATCATCCATCAAATAATTGGATGAGAACCATAAGTGGTATGTCATGATGTGTGTAGACTGGTCTTCTCCCGGCTTTCCATCTAATTTTGGGATATATGAAGGTAGATTGGTATGCATAACTGACCATGAAGGGTTATGAGAAATAGGGTGATTCATCAATCATTAAAAATTAGGTAAGTCTAATGTTTCCAGGAAAGGAAATGGTGAAAATGAATACTAGGAGGGAGGTGAAGTCTCTGTTTTCCTAGATGGACCTTACGTTCCCCCTATATTTTTACTATTGGAGGGTCGAGGAAATCTCAAAGAGTGAGTGTCCCCTGCAATGGTGACACTTATAGGAGCACAACTTCTCCCATAACCAAACATAACCCTAGGTGGGTTTCCCACAGGGGTAAATGTGAACCCTCCAGGAAAAATATTTCTAAAGTTAGTCCCAGGGAATAAACCCCCATGACTGGATGTGTTAAAAAAGGGAAATCCTACCCACGGTGAAAATTACCTTGCAAGGGATGGGCCCCTAGGGAAGGGTGCACTAACCCATGGAAAGTTGAAAAATCCTAATGTACTACTGCCCCCAACCTGGCTAGGGATAACCCGAAAACAATTAAAAACATTTCACCCAAAAGGTTCACCCTCACCCGATGATGTCGGGCTACTCATAGGATTTGTGGAAGTGGAATAATTTCCACATCCCAAGATGAAACCAAAGCTCATAACCCCACCAGAAAAATATGCAGAAGTGGGATTTGAAGTGGATGGGATGGGTGTAGGGATGTTAGGTGTACTTACATAAGGAAACGTTGACAAAGTTGATGTCCCCCAGATTGAGGGACATGTAGAAAATGGTATGGACATTGTAGGTCCAACAGAGCTAATGGGTGGTAACACACACATCACCGAGATTCCCCCTAGGGGATTTCCCCCAGTCCCACTTGATTATGGGCTCATAGGATCAACTACACTAGATGAAACACTCAGTCCTGACATGGTGGGATGATCACTAAACAAAGAAAAAGGTGAAATAAATATTTATCTTACTTGGATGAGTAGAGTTGTGTCTGGCTCAGTCAAAGGAGGATTAAAATTTGGTGGAGGACCTTCTTCTACCACTTCTACTTAGACAAAACTAGTCTCATCAAACAAAAGATAAGACCCTATGAACTCCTTGTCACCTAACTCGTGTCACTTGAGAGGGGGTTGTTCCTCCATGATAGGTTCAAGTCCACATAATCGACCCAACCGACATGGTGATTTAACCATGGTGAAGGTAATACGTGAAAATATAAACAAAATTCAACCTAAGGCCAACCTAGACTCACACTTCAAATAGAACACCCCTAATCAATCTAGGCTAACAACAAGAAAACCAATTGTCTCAAGGGCCTTCTGAGAACCAACCCTATGGGGGAGATGAAATCCCCACAAGATTGGATAATGAAGGTATGAGGAGCAGTTACAATAATCTATGTGAAACATCGTTGACCATTTCAAGCACCCTTTATTAAGGTAGGCACCCTCTAGGGGGACTGAGACCATAAACAAATGTTTTCCTTAGGTACAATAGGCACATCCCACTTACAGTCACCTCTATAGCTCCCTATGAAAGGTCACTAAGAATACCACTTAAAAATCGATGGTCAGGAAAAAAGTCATCGGTCTGACTACACATAAGGGAAGGGTAAAAAATCCTAAATATATGATGGCATTAACCAATGAAACACCCATATACGTAGCAATTGAAGTGGTACCAAAAGAACCAAAACAAGAAGAGAGGGGTAATCTCCCTAATTTCCATGATGTGACCTAGTGCTTAACTCCTGTTTTATAAAAGGTTATTGACACATTGGTTGCAAGAATGCATTTAACACTCTGTAATGACTCCTAAGTTTTGTTTTTGTGGCCTTGGAGAGTTTTCTCTCCAATCCTAATACAAGGCCCTAAGCCTATCTAATGTTGGTTCAATATGAAATAAAAGTGTCTAATAAATTATAGATTACACATTTTATTTTTTAAAGTCGTTTCTTAAGTATAATGAAAGAGAATGAAACTTTTGTGATGTTATGACTCTTGAACCAACCAACAATGCAAATACTATAATGCAAATTCTCAATTTGATGAAATCTAGCTATGGGAGGGAAAGAGACTTTTTTCCCTTCTTTGTAACTTTTTAAATGAAACCTCACATACACCAAGAAACCAACAAATAATCCAGATCTGAAACCAAACAATGATCCTAATGCACTCTTTCACTAATGCTTCAAAAGCAATCAAGCATGCAAAGGTTTTGTCTTTTTGTTTTGTTATTTTTTCCAATTATAATGCAAAAAGAGTTTTTATCTACACAAGAATGCAAATGCAAAAGGAAACCCAACAAAAAAAGAAATAAAAGGGGATGTAGGAAATTGGAATTGGTAACCTTCTCTAGTGTATCTTCTAATATCTTACTCAAAACACATCGAGGAAGGTAGATCTAGTGATGGACAACAATTACAAAAGGGAAACTAGTAAACCAATGACAAACACAACTAGATCTCTTTGTATCCCCTTCGTATCTATTGGGATTACTTTCCCAGTAGAATAGGATCACTAGAAAACAAACAGGGTGATCTAAATGATCCAAAACAAATCACACAATCACACTCCAAACAACCAAGGAAGATCAATTATGTGACCAGAAAATTAAAACATAGATAATTTTTTTAGAACATGGACCCATAAATACCTTAGAGACTAGATGGATTAGATCTGATCTCAAAAGTTCGAAAATTATCCAATTTCCCCAATTTATTGAGATAGTTGTGTGACCCTTATAGTTCAACAAGTGACTATGCACAAAAAAATAGTTTTTTAGAAAAGGGATCCACTTTAGATCTATCATATCTAACAACTTTATACCTATGAAAAAACATTGGACAAAGAAAATAAACAAAAAAACACAAATAGAGGATGTGTTAGGAAATGGATTCTAGAGAAGAATCAAATATCCTTCCCCAACGGAGTCATCAGTTCTGTTATGGGACAAAATATCACATGGATCTTACTAAATACACAACAAAATCTCCCTAGGAAATGCATAATGATCATGTTGGGTATGTGTTATGGTATTTGCATGAGTAGCTCTAGTGTCCGTTATGTTACATTTGGTGTGTAGGGGAGTTTGAGGGGGGCGATATCCCCCCTACATGGGGGTTCGTAGGTAGTTCCCCTGAGAATTTTTTTCCTCAGGAAACATGTCGCATTTTTCCTCATTTTTCATGTTGTCTCGATTTTTGTGTCCATTGTTGGGTGGTTTTTTGGCACATGGTTTTTTTCGATGGTTTTGTATTTCTAGTTAATGAATTAGGGTTTTTGACTAATCCAGGTCATTGGGTTAGGTTTTTGTATGCTTTTGTATCCCATATGTATATTGTATTGTAAACAATGTATCACTATGAATGAATATAGAATATGTTGGTTTTCCTGGTTTGGGTTTCCTGGGGAAAAATCAATATATAATGTGTGTATTTTCCATTGTACATTTTATGTTCTTTTATTGAAAATTTGTTTGCAGAAAAATATTGTACAAGGTTAAAATATACATTTGGTATGATATTTTTGTTGGCTTCAGGGGGATGCCTTTGTGGTCAAGGGTTTGGCTCGAGATTGTGATAATCTTTGTTACAATGGGAGATCTACAGTATTGATTTTTTCAAGTGAAAATAAATGGTGAGTAGTTGAAAAATGAAGATTGGGAAGTTTAATGGGAAAGGTTTTGAGTTGTGGAAGCTAATGATGTAAGATTTGTTGGTGGATAGAGATCAATTGATCGTGGTGGATCCATGTACTGCACCTACAGGAAATTCAACATATGACTGGAAAAAGTTGGATCAGAAGGCGAAGAGAATAATCCCATTGTGTCTCTTAGATTCAGTATTATTGAATGTGTCATAGGAAGCTACAACCAAATATTTATGGGATACATTGGAGAAGTTGTATCATTCTAAGTCCCTAGTAAATAAACTATTCCTGAGAAATAAGTTGTGTAACCTCATGATGAGAGATGGAGACTCAGTGGAAGAGCATTTGAACACCTTCAATATTGTGGTAAGTCAGTTAGTATCTGTTGAGATTAAAATTTCAGATGAAGATAGTGTATCAATTTACTGTGCTCTTTACGAAGAACATGGAAGGACAGAGCACAAATTCATTATTTGCAAGAGGACGCTCCTAGGAAATAAATATATCCAAGTCCTCAAGTGGGAGATATAAGTCTAAGGGAAGATATAAGTCTCCTATAAATTTTGTAAAGGTATGATGGATATGTGGAAAAGAAGGGCACTACAACAAGTAGTGTAGATCCAAAATTGAGAAAAAGAAGGGATCTGAAGAAGCTTCTTCTATAGAAGAAAATACCTCCAAGGAATAAATAAGGGATGCATATTTAGCTTCTTCAAGCACACATGCAGATCATGAGGCATGTTTGGTTGTCTGAGGTGAATCCTTTCGTATGACTTCCCATAGGGAGTGGTTATGAGAATATCAAAGGTATGATGGAGGTAATGTTTTCCTAGGTTATGACTCGACAACCAAAATCATAGGACGAGGAAAATTTAAGTTGAGGCTCATAGATGGAAGGATTAGAACACCACACGGTGTTTTGCACATCTCAGGTTTGGCTATAAATTTGATTTTTGTAAGAAAAATGGATGATGCAGGGGTAAAAACAATATTTGAAAAGGAAACCTGCAGGATGGTTCAAGGAGAGATGGTGTTGTTGAAGGCAGTTTGGTTTGGAACTATGCATAATATGCAAGGAAGAACTATTAGTGATGGGTTTAATAGTTCCATTGTTCCTGATATTGGAGTTGAAGAATAAAGAACTCCTGCAGTCTCTAGAGAAAAGTTTATGATGTGGCATCAAAGACTAGGGTATATCGGAGAGAAGGGTCTTCGACTACTACACGGTAAAGGTATCATTGAAGGTATGTCTAACTGTTCTCTAGATTTGTATTTATGTGAACATTGTGTATATGGGAAGCAGAATCGGGTAAGATTTCCCTCTCGTGCAACGAGGGAAAAATGAAATTTACAGCTAGTTCATAGTGATGTGTTTGGACCTGTGTCGGTTCCATCATTGGGAAAATTTGTGTACTATGTCTCATTTATAGATGACTTCTCAAAGAATACTTGGATATATTTCCTCAGGAATAAAGATAAAGTATTTGATAGGTTTAAATATTTTAAGGATCTTGTTGAGAATTAAACAGAGAAAAAAATTAAGTTGTTGAGGAAAAATAATAGCGGAGAGTTCTGCGGGAATGAATTTGAATAATTCTTTAATAATTGCGGTATATCAAGGAAGAATACTAATCCATATACACCTCAACAGAATGAAGTTTCATAAAGGATGAATAGGATGATAATGTAAAAATCAAGGTGCATGCTCAGTAGTGGCGGGCTAGGGAAATAATTTTTGGCAGAGGCAGTGGGTACTGCATGTTACCTGGTCAAAAAATCACCCTCATCAATGTTAGATGACAAGACTCCACAAGAGGTATGGACTGGTAAGAAACATTCTCTCACACATCTCAAGGTATTTGGTTGTCAGGCCTATGTTCATGTTCCAAAATAAAATGGGAGTAAGCTAGATAAGAAGGATGAAGAGTGTATATTTATTGGGTATAAAGATGGTCTCAAAGGTTCTAAGCTTTGGAACCTAGAAACTAAGAAGGTTGTGTATAGCTGAGATGTAGTATTTAGAGAAATGAAGGATGTTGTTAAAAATGAATTCCTACCAAGCAATGAAGAACCAAAGAAAATAGAGTTTGATTTAAAGGATGATGAATCAATTACCAAACTCTATAGAAAAATATGAATCAGAAGAAGAAGATCCTCATACTCTAGTATTGAGGATATTAGCTTGAGAAAGAAGGCTACCGGAAAGTGGATTCATAGGATGGAAAGCTCTGGAAATATTCCATGGATGAAGAAATGGTACCCTTGGATAAGAATGAGGCTTGGGATCTAGTGGAGTTTCCGATTGGAATAAATCCCATTGGCCGCAAATGGGTATTTAAAAAGAATATGAATGCAAAAGGAAAAGTGGAGAAATAGAAAGCTCTATTAGTAGCAAAGGGTTATTCCCATGTTGAGGGAATTTATTTTGGTGATATTTTTTCTTTTGTTGCCAATTTAAACTCTATAAGATTTATATAATTTGTTACTATTGCATTTGATTTTGATGTAGAACAATTGGATGTGAAGACAACATTCCTACATGGGGATCTGGAAGAAGAAATATATATGAAGTTGCTAGAAGGATTTTATCTAAAGAGAAGGAAGGAGTTCGTATGCAAGATGAAAAAGTCCCTGTATAGTTTAAAACAATCACCAAGGATGTGGTATCAAAAATTTGAGACTTATATGCTGGGACTTAGCTTCATAAGAAGAAAAGATGATCAATGTGTGTATTTTAAATTAATTGGTGATCATTTGATTTATTTGATCTTGTATGTGGATGACATGTTGTTCATAGGAAACAATAAGGAGATTATCTAGTATGTGAAAACTCAGTTGTCATCTAAATTTTACATGAAGGATCTCGGTGCTTCAAATTTCATTTTGGGCATGGAAATTAAAAGAGATCAGAAAAATAGGAAACTATGGTTAAATAATAGAAAATATGTCGAGGCAATATTGTAGAGGTTTAATATGCATGAATGTAAATCAATCAAGGTCCCTATTCATGTTGGTGTAACGCTATTTGTAGATAAGTGTCCCAAGAAACAGGAAGAGGAGGAGGACATGTCTCGTGTTCGATATCTCAGTTAAGTTGGAAGTTTCATGTATGCAATGGTATGTACTTGACCATACATTAAAAATGTAGTGGGAATTTTTAGCAGGTATATGTCAAAACCAGGGAAGGAGAATTGGACAATAGTAAAAATGGTTTTTAGGTATTTGCGTGGCACTGTTAGCTATGGATTTTGCTAACAAGGAAGACCAGGATTGGACAAAGTGTTGGAAATACATGGCTCTGTGGATGCAAATTGGGTTGGATATCTGGATTGTAGGATATCTACAAGCATGTTTATGTTTAACCTGTTTGGAGGAGAAATCAGTTGGATGAGAAAAAGACAGGTTGTAGTGACACTTTCAACTACATAAGATGAATACATGGCAACCACTCATGCAAGTAAGGAAGAAGTATGGCTAAAAATATTGTGTTCATGTATTGGGTTGGTACAACAAGTTGTAAGGATAGATTGTGATAGTCAGATTGCAATTTTTATAGCGAAGAACCTGACTTATCATTCAAAGAAAAAGCATATTGATATTCAATCTCAATTTTTGAGAGACATTGTTGAAGAAAAGAAAGTGTTGTTGATGAAGGTGAACACTTTGAAGAATGTTGCATATTAATTAACAAAATATATGAGAACTGAGAAGTTATCTTGGTGTAGAGGATCCATGGGAATTGTTTCCCTCGATTGTTGACTATGTAACCCTGTAAGCCCATGTATGCAAGGAAAAAAACAAATGGGAGAATGTTGGGTATGCATTATATTATCTGCACGACTAGCTCTAGTGTCTTCTATGTTGCGTCGGGCACATAGGGGGGTTTGAGAGGGGTCTGCTAGACCCCCCCTTTGGGGGTTATATGGGGGGAATATCCCCCCGTCACGAGGGTTGTGGAGCAACACCCCCGAGAAATATTTTTTACCTCGAGAAATGTGTCGCATTTTTTACTCGATTTTCATGTCCATTGTTGGGCGGTTTTTTGCCACATGGTTTTTGCTGATGTTTTTCTATTTCTAGTTAAGGAATTAGGGTTTTTGACTAATCTAGTTCATTGGGTTAGGTTTTTGGATGTTGTTGGCTCCTATATGTATATTGTATTCTAAACAAGGTAGCATTATGAATTAATATATAATATGTTGGTTTTCCTAGTTTGGGTTTCCAGAGGAAAATTCTATGTTTAATGTGTGTATTTTCCATTGTATATTTTCTATTATTTTATTTAAAATATGTTTGCAATAAAATATTGTACAAGGTTAAAATCTACAGATCCCAGACAAAAAGGGTTTTAGACTTCTATACTTTCCTAGATCTTTTTTTACACTCAAGAAGGGTAGAATAGCATACCTTGTATCTAAAAGTTGGTCCTATGTAAGGGATCACGTATCGATGCTTCAAAATTTCTTTTCCAAGCCACATGGAACAAATTACGAGAGGTCCACATAAATACTATTGCCAACTGACCAAAGTAGGAAGAATATCTTTTATCCTGGCTAATGTACATCTGAAGTTCCAACTCCCACTCCTGTCACCTTCTCTCTGCACACAAGAAACTCTCAATATCAATCTTATTCTTTATCTAGTGTCAGAAATCATCAGTATATATAAGATATAATTTGATTCACCATTCATATAATCAAATCCAAACATCTTACATAATCAACATAAACATTTGGGGGAAACCATTGATCTATTAATATAATAGACCATTTACATTAAAGCATACCTTAGTGATGATGTGATTCTCCCTTGACTCCTTTCTCCTTGCTTCTCCCTTTATATTCTTGGTTAGGATAGGATCTCTGAGTTCTAGTTCTGATGGACAGGAAAAACACCTCTACAAATGGAAAGGATAACAATACAATTTATTTTTTCCCCCCCTCTTTCCCAAGACTTTCCTTTGTTACACTGTTCTTTGGAGGATTATTGGGAGAGATTTTATATCTTATAGAGACCACTAGAGACTTGAATGACGTGAGTTCCTAGGACCTTGAAACAAAGATACAACTCATCCCTGACCTATCATCTTGTAACTTCATTAAACTAGAAAGTTTGACATATAGTTTCTTCTTGAAATATTGATGTCCAATTACTATAGTTGTGTGATGTTTCCTATGTGTCCCACAACGCCCCTCAAAAATGACTTAAATATTATAAAAATCATGTGTTTAGGATTATATTACCTTATGAACTCCCTTATAACCTATAGGGTGGAAACTAAGGCTACAATAGTATATTTCCTTAACTATGAGTGTATTTTTGGTGCCTACACCTCCTATCAAGAATACACATGTTGTAGTGTTTAAACCTTGTTATTTTTCCTTGCCATTTAGTCTGTAGGGATTATCAATAATTGGTTACAAATTGTTGTATTATTTTTCAGGCTGGCAGGACTATTAGTAATCAATAGTTTCTCTATTATCATTTGCATGCAAACCAACACAAACCAATCATTTTGACCAAATTTTTTATAGATTCATACAATTTTCCGACTCACTTTTCATTTTTCATCCTAAGTTTTTAGTTTGAGGTATTATTTGGCCGCATATCGAGGTGAACCATTTTTTGTGAAATAAACTTAGAAAATTGATGATATATTTACACTCGAGGGCGATTAATGTTAGACTTAAGGTTAGCATTAATTTAGAACAATTAATGTTTATTCTTACTATATGTTTAGACAAGCATAGGAGGAGATATTTTCACTCTCGTTCTTCATGCCCAGTAGTGAAGGATTAATCCCATGAAAAATTTGTGTCCATCAATGGAGGGAAAGTCCCGTGCATAATTATATAATCAATGTAACGTCCCCCAATCTAGTTGAGGAATATTGTGTTGTAGAATACTCATAAAAACAAAAAACAAATCTATCTAATTAATCTCTCGTAGCTTAGAACTACAAATTAATTAAATGCATATAAAACATTCTAAATTAGACACGAAATGCAACTAACTAACTCAACACAACAACATATCATCTTTCACATACACAAAGTTCATGCACACCACTTAAAAATAATAAAATAACACAACAACAAGACAAAACACTTATCTTTTATAAATAGTTTTGAAACCTGTTGCTTGGGAAAAATGTTCCACCCAAACATAAATTTGTTGTTCCATATCTCAACAACAAGTCACCCCCGACCTGAAGCTAATAATCCACAAAATAGGGTGGTGTCTCATTGTCCACTCATAGCTCAAAAACTCACAACCTAATGGTATTCTCCTACATTTATCCTGATTTTCCACTAGCTCTCTTCCTCTCTACTTTCCCAATGAAAATAATGTACCCCTTCACTAATATCGATCCCTTAGGAATCCCATTCATTTATTACGGTCTCTCTGGAACAGGTAACCAAAAATATCTCAGCTGAGAACTCAAGAGAACTTGTTTCTAGGAAAACTACCAGCAACAAAACCACACACTTGTTGTTACAGTGAAACTCACTCAAGAGTTCACTCTTTAGACTTGATAATATGGATCTTTAGTCTTCAGCTCCAAAATTCTTCAACATTCTCTAGAATTTTCCCTCCATGGTTGTTCTATATCCAAGCTCTCTTTCTTTCTCTCTACTTGTTGCACATGAACAAAACACTGAATGTGTAAAACTACAATATCTTCCCATACAAATTTCCTCTCCTTTGTCTTGCTTTCTTGAATCACACACTTTCCCAAGATAATTTTTCTCACCCCCCATATTTCCAATAAATATGGGATGTGACCACTCACACCCACCCTCTTACATGTATTCAATGATTGGATTTGGGAACACTCAATCAAAAATTAGAAGGCTCATATACCAATAGTAAATTTAGGAAAATGGGTTGAATTACTATACATGGGTAATTCCCCCCTTGGCCCCCTATTGGCCATTCTCTTAGACCCCCCTCTCTTGTGGATTAATTCATCCCCCATCTATATCCATGTCCCCTTAGCAGCTAGAATCACATTTTATTATTAAAACATAGAAATACAATTTGCATATTACATCGCTTGACTATATCTACACATTATTATCTACATTAATGAATAATTAAATTGGGGATTGTAGTGGGGAGTTTATGTTCCCCCCCTACAATTGTGTGTCATCCCATTGCAGGCTATGTTGATATTCATATATGCAATTTTAAATCACAATACTTACAAAATAAAAAATATACAAATTTATATTCCAACAACAGTTCCAACCAAAATTCAATAGCCTTGTTTCCCCCAGTTTGTAAATATAACTATAACTGGCCAAGAGACTATGGTAGACTATATATGTGTGAATTTTTTATTTCATGAGCCTTTGTATAAAAGGTCAATGTATGCATTTTCTGTTATTAATAGAAAATGGATAAGTGTTTCATAACTACTGAAAATGGGGTTTCCAAGATAGACATGGATTCTATGAGAGAAATGGTGAGGGGAACCATAAATGGTTGAGATGACCCCCCACCAAAACAATACTTTGCTGGAATTAATGGATCAGAACTAGAATAGTTATTTGATCCCAAAATGAATTACTAGTCAGAGTGGTAGCTGGAAGAGTTCTCCTCAAAAACTAATGAGGAGATGGGAAGAGTACCCATATACAATATTTCTATACCTGACGATGAACTGGGGATTCAGACCCATGCAAAATTGTTGAGGAAGGAAAGAAAGAGGTGATTCATGGGTAGAGACAAGAGAGAGAGAAATCATATCTGCAAAGAGAACATAGTCGAAAGAGAAATCTCGAGAGGAGAAAATAATGTTTTGCATCTCTCTCGTTCAAGGAAGAACTGGGAAATAAGCTCGTTGTGGGTGTAAGAATATGTTGGCAAGGTTTTTTATACAAGTTGATAAACAAGGTTGACGGGTGAATGTGGAAGTACTTGGGAATACCTCCTTGCTTGGTACAAATAAAACCTGTTGCCAGGATCCTATATGAGGAGGAGAGTAACCTTCATCCCTAATGGTTTCTAAGCAAGAAGAAGGAATCTCTCTCATAGCATCATGGTATAGCTCGAGGGTGGACAACGGTAAATCTGTTAGGGGTGGTTGCGCCTATGGTTGGGTGGAAATAGGCACCCCTTTTAGCAGTTGCTTCATGAACTCTAGTTTTTTGTTAAATATCTTCATACGTTGTGTATTGAAATGGAAATGGTGATTGAATATATTTATATGTCTATAACCGAGTTATGTGTTAAATGGTTAAGTTATAAATATGCATTATCTCTTTATGAACCCATGATTTTAAATGGGTGTATGCTTGACCCAGCTGAGAAGTTATAGAATTGTAAGATGTAAGCCTACAATAGTGTCAGGAACGATTTATTAGAATGTTCAAGTCTTGTCAGTCTCTAAAATATACCCTTGTGGGAACTCCAAGCTCAAACCTTGTGGAAGGAGGATGCCTCCTTTAGACCTTTCACTTGTATGACCAAGGGATCATGCCAATGTATGTAACCCATTTACTTCTAAACGAATTATCACATATACCACAAGAGTTTTCAAAGTATTCATGTGACCAAATTCTAGGAACCCTGTGCTAGGCCCGAAAGGAGCTAAGCCTTTATAGCTTCATAACTTTGGGAGTTCAAAGCTCTGGAGTGTTTAGACCTTAACCTTTGTAAACCGGTAGAAGGAAACTGATTGTCATGGTTACCCATGGAGTTGACTGGTGATTGGTGGTTTCCCTAACCATGGTATATAGACCTTTCCCATCGTTGAACCTTGATCCATTCATCAACTGTGAAGTATCACAAGTCATAGATCTGAGGGTATTTGGCAATCCCCTTAACTGTTGAATCCACGCCAAGGAAACTTCGATGAAATCCCACTTCGGGAGAATAGAGATGATATCGCAACAAACTCCACAAAGGCAGGAGCTATGAAGTGAGGAGATTCATGGGATTGCAGAGTTCGTTAAGAACCCATGTTAATCATCTGATCATCCAGAGGAGGGACTTGTGTATGGTACTTTGACGAGGTCCTACTCCAGAAGAAAGGGGAAGGTAAGTGAGTGGAGCACCCAAACGCGAAATCCATGAAGTGATAAGAGCCATAGATCTGAGGATGTTTCAGGATCTCTCGTGACCATCACATCTAGACCATGGTCAGCTCAGCCTTGACCACTATGGGATAAAGGAGGGAATCACACAACGAATCCCCTAAACGTCGAATTTATGAAGTAATGAAGGACATAGATCCAGGGGTTATGTGGACACACCATGACCTTAAGATAGAATGTATTTGAAGGAGACCAGTCTGGGGTGACATGGTATGATGACATCACCCAGGGTGATGTGCACCCACGTTTGACGTGCCACGTGTCCTCTATACATTACCACATGTCATCTCTGGAAATTACTTGTTTGGTCATTGTGGCTAGAGGAGTATTCTGGACCCACCTGTATTGTCGTCGCATCTAGTACGTCACTTTGTATGAGAGCGGACCCTTCAAGAGTCTGTGACTTTGGGACTTTGTAGGTTCGGAATTACAGTGTCGAGGGTGAGTCAAAGGGCCCGAATATCGGATCCACGTGGCGATATTTCAGGATTCTTCGAGAATTCGGGACTCTTGAGAACATGCATGCAGAAAATAAAAGGGATGTTTAGTGTAGAAGCGTCGAACGCCAAATTCTCCTCTACCTTGTGAGTTAGAAGAGGATTAAGTCTCATTGTTGGTTTGGACAATGTATGGACCTTCCCTGCAGAAAGTAGGAACCGAGGAATGGTACAAATGATATGGATTGACATGGGCACCATGCGGCCCTAAACCAACGAATGCCCGAAGGACTTCAGAAAGCCATAACTAGTAAACTAGTGCTTGTATTAGAGCTTGGTAACAATCGTTATAAATCTATGACCTGCTAATTGGCATGGACTGGTTGGATACCCATAAAACTAAGATGGATTGTTATAATAAAACCTTGGAGTGTGACAATGAATAAGGGAGAAAGGTAACCCTACAAGGGATTCAAAATCATGTCTTAGTGAGACAAATATCAACACTTCAAGTGAAGAAGTATTGCAGAAAATGATGTCCTTTGTATGTAATACAAGTGTTGGACTCTGTTGAGGACGCCAAAATAAGCCTAGAGAACCATCCCATATTGAGAGAGTATAAAGATGTGTTCCCAGAAGAGGTACTAGGTATACCTCCAAGAAGAGACATTGATTTTTCAATAGAATTTGCACCAGGAGTGATGCCAATTTCTAGAACACCCTATAGAATGAGTACACCACAGCTAGTTGAGATCAAAAAAAAGCTAAAGGAAATGATTGTAAAAGGATACATCAGACTTATAGTGTCTCCATGGGGAGCACCAACCTTGTTTGTGAAAAATAAGGATGGCACACTTAGGTTATGCATAGACTATAGGAAACTCAATAAGATGACCATAAATAATAAGTATCCCTTGTTGAAATAATGTAACTGGAAAGAGTATTCTTATTATTATTGATATACTATTCATAGGATCAATCCCCATTGTGGATTGATCATGTCGGTTATTGTAATAGGACAAAATCCCCTTTTGCAGATTGGTCAAAAGACAATTGTAATAGGTAGAATAAGAAGTCGGCCCCAACAGTTATTAAAGAGACCCAGAAATATAATAAAGGTGGGTTTACCCACCCAGTTTGAGAAGTCAGCCCTGCTAGTGAAGAGACACTTCACACGTTCCAGACTTGTATAAATAAAGGAGGCTAGAGCCTCACTTAGACATAACTCACTTGCTCAGTTTGAGAGACAAGTTTTGATCTGTTACCGGCAAAGGAGAGAGAGAGAGTGGCACATATCTTGGAGAGGGCTTTCTGTTTTAGCATAGATATCTCTTGGCATTGTATTGGCTATCTATATTAAGAAAATTTTGTTGGGTTTTCTTCCCCTAGAGGGTTTCCCAGGATAAATGTTGTGTCTCTTGTGATTAT
>ML787667.1:655423-670189 GCA_009831015.1 Picea engelmannii | reverse complement strand
CCATCTTATATATTGGTGATATTGGTCCATTGTCATTTGTTTTTATTTTTGTTCCTATGCTCATAGTTTCATTTAATTTTTGTTTAATTCTTGTTAATAGCTTTGTTGTTTTCTTTCTAACCTTTTACCACACAGCTGTCATGCCTAGCAGAGCCCAAATAGGCATGTAAGCACTCACTTTTTGCTCACACAACGACGAGAAGAGTGCAAACAACAGTGTTGAGGGTGAGTCAAAGGGTCTGAAGGTCGGAGCCACGTGGCAGTATTTTAGGATCCTTCGAGAATTTGGGACTCTCGAGAACATGCATGTAGAAAATAAAAGGGATGTTCAGTGCAGAAGTGTCTAACGCTGAATTCTCTTCTACCTTGTGAGTTAGAAGAGGATTAAGTCTCATTGTTGGTTTGGATAGTGTATGGACCTTCCCTGTAGAAGGTAGGAACCCAGGAATGGTACAAATAATATGGATCAACATGGGCACCATGTGGCCCTAAACCAACGAATTCCTGAAGGACTTCAAGAAGCCATAAATAGTAAACCAATGGTCGTATTAGAGCTTGGTAACAATTGTTATAAATCTACAGGCAAGTAGAAAAGAATGGATATCTCGGAGAGATGACTCAATATGACTAAATTAAATAAAATTTTGATTCCCCGTCCATTGAAAGGGTACTAAGGGGTCGGGTGTGTTACAAATTGGTATCAGAGTGAGTTTACAACACTTGGCCTGCTTGGTCTCATGAACGAGTCGCTTAAAAATCTTATTTAAAGAGAATTTTATTTAGAGAAATTTTTGTGGAACACCCTATCTTACCCCACTCGTAGAAGGCTTAGTTAAAACTATACTGAAGAAAGGAATGAAATTTTCTACTATTGTGTGTGTTTGGAAAATACAAACTATGGGTTGTTCATGAACTAATAGACCATTCACTAACAAAAAATGTTTTATTAGCACTCAAGCAGTTAATAAACCGCAAGAAAACTACAACATAAATAATTGTGACACACCATGAATTGGGAGAAATATCCCACAATAGAGAGGAAGAATATGATGAAAGGAGGGCAGTAGAAACCCCTCCATATTTGGCTGAAACTGTAAGAAGCCTCATGGCATAATTACATAGTTGTAAGGATAACAATGAAAGGGTAATAAAGGAACATGAAAAGAAAATTGAAATCAATGTAGTTCTATTGCAAAGATTATCATATATACAAAGGCAACTGCAGCATGGACCAACAACCATCCATGTGGACATTCATCATACGAAGAAGACTCAGAGTCCACCTGAGATACAAAAGAATGGCCCTGAAAGTGGCCACACAAGGAGGATAACCTCAAAGAAGGATGAACATGGAGCCAACAGACACTCATTGGAAGAATGATCTGGTGAGGAAACTAACAACTCTAAGGAATCTTCTAGTAGCAAAAATAGTTCACATTCCCAGAGAAAAATAAAGAAGAGGAAGCATTCCAAGAGTCATGACCTTGAAGAGTTCAATAAAGCCAAACCACCCACCTTCGATGGATAAATGAAAAAGGGGGAAGAATCAAAAGTTTGGTTTCTTGTATTGAATATGTACTTCAAAGTCCATGATTACTCTAAAAATTTGAAGGTTCAAAGAGCCATTTTTAACCTGAATGGAAAGGCCTCCATTTGCTGGGAAGACCTTCGGAATGTCAAAGGAATCCATGGGAAGGAATTGTCATGGAAACAATTTGATAAGTACCTCAAAAGGAAATATATGTCAGAGAAATACTTTGATGGGAATACCAAGGATTTCTATGAACTGAAGTTGGGACAACTCACCATAGGTGAATATATCAATAAATTGCTTGAGATGATAAGGTATGTACCCTACATAAAGGATGAAAATGTAAAAATGAAACGATTTATTAGTGGACTAGCTCAGTCCTTCCAGGATAGGATTAAATTGGATGAGACAAATACCTTAGAATACACTATCTGGAATGCAAGGTATTGCTATGAGTAGTTCAAGAAAAAAACAGAACCTCATGAGGACTGGAAGAAGAAGAGTAGTTCGATATTCAAGAAAAATGGGTTTAAACCCTCAAGATTCAAGAGATATGGGAAAGGTTCTAAGACGATCCTTCCTACTAAAAGTGTATACTAGAAAAAATTCCCCTCTCATAGTGGAAATAAATTCTTTGGATAATCCTCGGGTAAGACTGATAACACAAAGAGAGAACCCTTGAAATGTTGGGGTTGTGGAGAAGAACACATGCTAAGAGACTGCCCATATAGGAAACATAACAGTAGGAGGGTATACAACATCCAATAGGATACCAAAATCAATGATGTGGCTAGGAGTATGCCATGGATTTATGCAACCTTGGATAATAAACAAGCTGACCACAAAGATTCAGTGGTGGAGATGGAAGGTATGTTTTCCAACCATATAGTTTCCATTTTAATTGACCCTAGTTCTAAGTTGAGTTATGTTGCCCCTCAAACTATTGATAAATGTAAATTGAAACAACTTAAACATGTTAAATCATGGCTATTACAACTAGCCACTGGAACCAAAAGAAAAGTAACAGATGTCATACCAACATATCAATTCATTATGAGTGGATTTCCCACCCAAGAGAACCTAAACATACTTCCTTTAGGATCTTATGACCTACTGATTGGCATGGATTGGTTGGATACCCATAAAACCAAGATGGATTGTTATAATAAAATATTGGAGTGTGACAATGAAGAAGGGATAAAGGTAACTCTACAAGGGATTCAAAATCATGTCTTAGTGAGACAGATATCAACACTTCAAGTGAAGAAGTATTGCAGAAAATGATGTCCTTTGTATGTAATACAAGTGTTGGACTCTGTTGAGGATGAAAAACCAAGCCTAGAGAACCATCCCATATTGAGAGAGTATAAATATGTGTTCCTAGAAGAGGTACTAGGTATACCTCCAAGAAGAGACATTGATTTTTCAATAGAACTTGCACTAGGAGTGATGCCAGTTTCTAGAACACCCTATAGAATGAGTACACCACAGCTAGTTGAGATCAAAATAAAGCTAAAGGAAATGATGGGAAAAGGCTACATCAGAATTATAGTGTCTCCATGGGGAGCATCAACCTTGTTTGTGAAAAATAAGGATGGCACACTTAGGTTGTGCATAGACTATAGGAAACTAAATAAGATGACCATAAATAATAAGTATCCCTTACCAAGGATCGATGACTTGTTTGACCAATTAAGGGGTGCTACCATTTTCTCCAATATTGACTTGAGTTCTGGATACCGTCAGGTCTAAATTAAGGACGAGGACATCCACAAAACAACCTTTAGGACAATATATGGTCACTGTGAATTTTTGGTGGTGCCATTTGGGTTGACCAATGCACCAACCACTTAGAAAGATTTGTATTGGTTTTCATTGATGATATCCTAATATATTCTAAGAATGTGGAAGAGCATGAAGAACATCTCAAGTTAGTGCTTCAATTACTAAGAGAACATCATCTCTATGCTAAGTTTAGTAAGTGCGACTTTTTCCATAAGCAAGTCCATTACATAGGTCATGTTATTTCTGAAGAAGGTGTGGTAGTTGATCCTTTCAAGATCAAATCCATTATGGATTGGCCTACCCCAAAGGATGTATCTGATATTATATCATGTATGGGCCTAGTAGGATAGTATAGGAGATTCATAAAAGGATTTTCCAAGATTGGTTTCCCAATCACTTCCCTTCAGAAAAAGGGGGTTAAATTAATTTGGACATCACATTGTGAAGAGATATTCCAAGAGAAGAAATACCTTCTAACCAATGCACCTATGCTGAGGATTGAATACCCAAAAAAGGACTTCCTTGCATGTACATATCCCTACAAGTAAAGATTCGAAGGAGTCATTATGAAACAAGAACATGTAATTTTATACGAATCCAGAAAATTGAATGAGCATGAAATTAATTATGTGACCCACGATCTAGAAATGGCTGCCATAGTGCATGCTTTAAAAATGTGGAGGCATTACCTCCTGGGTAGAATATTTGTGCTTATGGAAAACCATTGTGGTTTGAGGTACCTATTTGATCAACCAAAACTTAATACTATACAAGCTATATGGATGGATCTCCTTAGTGAGTTTGATTTTGAAATAAAAAATATCAAAGGAAAATAAAATAGGGTGGATGATTCCCTTAGAATAAGTATGAAAGTGATTCACTTGGCAGCGGTAGGCACCTATGAAATGGATGTTAGGGAGAGAGGGTCAAGAGTGCACAAGAAACTGATGCATTCTTCAAGGCTGTAAAATCGTACATAGAACAAGATCCCACATGGCTGAAGTATGAAGGTTATCAAATGATGAATGATGGTTTTCTAACTTACAAAACTAGGTTGTATATCCCAAATTATGACAACTTGAAGATGTTCATGTTGGATGAACTACACAAAATACCATATACTAATCATCCTGGTTACCAAAAAATGATTACAACCACTAGGAAATTGTTCTATTAGCCATGACTGAAGAAGTACATAGTTGATTACTTAGATAAATGTCTAGAATGTTAGTAGGTTAAGGAAGAACACCGAAATCCAACACAGTTGTTGCATCCCCTACCAATTCTAAAATGGAAATGGGAAACCATCTCCATGGATTTCATCACCGAATTACCAAAACTGTCTAAGCAGAATGCTGCCATCATGGTAGTGGTGGAAAAATTGATCAAGGTTGCTCACTTCATTCCCGTCAAGTCAACTTGGAAGGAAATATATATCTCCAATATCTTCATGAAAGAAATAGTTCTCTTGCATGGAATCCCTAAGGAGATCATGTCTAACAAAGATACAAAATTTACTTTGATCTTTTGGAAATTTTTAATGGTTGGTTTTGAGACTAAATTGTTGTTTAGCACTGCCTATCACCCTCCAACTAATGGAGAGATAGAGAGGGTAAACCAAGTATTAGAGGAGATGTTAAGGATGCATGTAATGCATCAGCCTAAGAAGTGGGAAGACTACCTACCACGGGTATATTTTGCCTACAACAATGGCTATCAAGATTCATTGAAGATGAGCCCTTTTGAGGCCCTCTATGGTGGACAATACAATATTCCAATCAGTTGGGATAATCCAATAGATATATTTACAACTAGGCCAGACATGCTAAAATAAATGGAACAATAAGTAGTTCAGATAAAGAAAAATCTGAAAACAACTCATGATAGAAAGAAAATCTATGTAGAAATAAAGAGGACTCCTAGAGAGTTAAAAGTAGGGGATCATGTGTATCTCCAAGTTAGACCCAGGAAAATATCCTTGAGGATTGGAGCTTGTACCAAACTGGGACCTAGGTATTGTGGACCATTTGAAATTTTGGATAGAGTGATACTTGTAGCCTATAGGATAACACTTCCTCCCATAGTGAAGGAACATGATGTTTTCCATTTTTCATTACTAAAGAAATTTGTACATGATTCTAATCATATTATTGATTGGTATGTGCCTTAGGTGGAACCAGAGGGAGAATTCCTTCCATAAACTTAATGCATAATAGATAGGAAGGAGAGCCCACTCAGGAATAGAACCATTTCACAGGTCAAGGTGTAGTGCAAACACTTTGGCCCAGATGAGGCTACATGGGAAATTAAGGATGCCATGAAACAAACATATCCTTTTTTGTTTACTTCTATACATACAAATAACATCGGAAGATAAAACATCAAGGACAATTTTCTTTTAAGGAGGAGGGGATTGTAATACCCATGTTTCCCCTAGTTTGTAAATATAACTATAATTGGCCAAGAGACTATGGTAGTCTAGATATGTGTGAATGTTTGATTTGATGAACCTTTGTATAAAAGGTCAATGTATGTATTTTATGTTATTAATAGAAAATGGATAAGTGTTTCATAAATACTAAAAGGGGGGTTGAAAACATAGACATGGATGATATGAGAGATATGCTCAGGGGAACCATAAATGGTTGGGATGACCCCCCATCAAACCAATACTTTATGGGAATTCACGGCTCAGACCCAAAATAGTTCTCTGACCCCAAAATGAATTATCGGTCATAGTGATAGGTGGAAGCATCCTCCTTAAGAGTTAATGAGGAGATGGGGTAGAGTACCCATCTGCAAGACTTCCACACCTTACCATGATCTACATATTTAGACCCACACAACCTTGCTGAGGAATGAAAGAAAGAGGTAATTCGTGGGAAGAGGAAAGAGAGAGAGAAATAAGATCTGCGAAGAGAGAAGATTCTAAATAGAAATCTCGAGAAGAGAAAAGAACATTTTGCAGCTCTCTGGTTCGAGGAAGAACTGGTAAATAAGTTTGTTCTAGGCGTAAGAAGTTGTTGGCAAGGTTTTTGTTACAAATTGATAAACAAGGTTGATGAGTGACTGTGGAATTACTCGGGAAGACCTCTTTGCTTGGTACAGAGAAAAATCGCTGCCAGGAACTCATGGGAGTAGGAAAGTAAACTCCATCATTGAAGGTTGCTGAGAAAGAAGAAGGATTATCTCTCATAGCATCATGGTCTATCTCGGGGGTGGCCAATGGTACATCCGTCGAGAGTGTTTGTGCCTATGGTTGGGTGGAAATTGGAAAACCTTTTAGCAGTTGCTTCACGAACTTTGGTTTATTGATAAGTATCTTCATACTATGTGTATTGAAATGGAAATTATAATTGAATATATTTATATATCTATGATTGAGTTCTGTGTTGAATGGTTAAGTTAGAAATATGCATTATCTCTCTGTGAACCTGTTCCTTTAAATGGGTGTATGCTTGACTCAACTAAGAAGTTGGAGAGTTGTAATATGTAAGCCTGCAATAGTATTGAGAACGATTTATTGGAATGTTTAAGTCCTTCCAGTCTCTAAAATGTACCCTCGTGGGAATTCCAAGTTCAAACCCTATGGAAGGAGGACACATCCTTCAAAGCTTTCACCCATATGACCGAGTGTTCATGCCCATGTTCATAACCCATTTATGGATAAAGGAATTAGCACGTAGGCCACAAGAATTTTCAAAGGACCCATGTGACCAAAGTATGGGAACCCTGCACTAGGCTCGAAAGGCGATAATCCTTTCTAGCTTTAGAACTCTAGGAGTTCGAAGCTCCAGAGTGTTTCTCTCTTAACCTTTGTAAACCAGTCGAAGGAAAATAATTGTCACAGTTACCCACGAATTTCAATGGTGCCTGGAGGCTTCCATAACTATGGAAATTAGACCTACCCCATTGTTGAACCTTGATCCATTCATAAACCATGAAGTACCGCAAGGTATAGATCCAATTGTATTTAGGATTCCCCGTAGCCATTGAATCCACATCGAGGAAACTTTAGTGAAATACCACTTCGAGAGAATAGAGATGCTATAGCATCAAAATCCACAAAGGAAGGAGATACGAAGTGAGGAGACCCATGGGATTGGGGAGTTCCTTAAGAACCCCTCTTACCCATCCGATTATCCAGAGGAGGGACCCACGTAAGGTACTTCGACGAACTCCTACTCTGAAAGAAAGGGGAAGGTAAGTGAGTGGAGAACTCAAATTTTGAATCCATGAAGTGATAAAAGTCGTATATTTGAGGATGTTTTAGAATCTTCTATGACCATGGGATCTATCCCATGGTCATCCTAATGTTGAACACTCTGGGAGAAAGGATGGAATCACACCACGAATCCCCCAAACACCGAAGTTACAAAGTAATGGAGGCCATATATCCAGGGGTTATGTGGACACACCTTGACCATAATATCGAAGGACTTGGAAGGTGATCAGTTCAAGGTGATGTGGTATGCTGACATCAACTAGGGTGACGTGGACCCACGTTTGACATGCCACATATCACCTAGATCAAGATGTTTAACTAAACCTAATTGCCCATTAATACGTGACATGTGTCACCCACTATAGGGTCTGCATTTCCTTTCTTTCTTACCACGTGTCATCTCTAGAAGTTACCTATTTGGTCCATGTGGTTGGATGAGTATTCAGGACCCACTTGTATTGTCGCCGCATCTAGTACGTCACCCCATATGAGAGTCGACCCTTCGGGAGTACTGGACTTCGAGAATATAGAGGTTTGGAATTATAGTGTCTAGGGTGATCCTAAGGGCCCAAAGAGGCCACATGGAGGTATTTTAGGATCCTTCAAGAATTCAAGACTCTGGAGGACATGCGTGCAGAAAAGAAAAGGGGCGTTCAATGCCAAAGCGTTGAACGACAAATTCTCCTCTAGCTTGTGAGTTAGATGAGGATTAAGTCTCACTATTGGTTTGGACAGTGGACAGACCTTCCCTACAGGCGGTAGGAACCTGGAAATGGTACAAACGAGATGGATCCACATGGCCCTCAACCAAAAAATGCCCGAAGGACTTCAAGAAGCCATAACTGGTAAACCATAGGTCAGATTAGAGCCTAGTAGCAGTCATTAGAAAGCTATGAGAAAGTATAAAAGAATGGATACATAAGAGAGATGATTAAAGAAGACTAAATTAAGTAAAAAAATTATTCCCCATCCCTAGAAAGGGTACTTAGGGGTCGGGTGTGTTACACAAAATCTCGTGTTCCCCTCAACCCACAGACCCAAGGAGTGAATTATTTGTTTATCAGAGCCAACCAAAGGAATGTACCATTATTTTTTCAAGGACAACCCAAGGTATTTGTCATTCTTTTATCAAGTCCCCTAGTTTAGTTGGCTAGGACTCTTATGGTTCTAAAACTCTAGCTACTCAAAATGGAATTTTGCATTCTATTTTCTTTAAAATTATAAAAACATTGTGGGTACTATTCCCACATGTTTTATTCATGCTCCCATGTAGCATATTCAATATTGTAGTAGGTCCATTGAATATTTTCCATCTCTATGGATGTTTTCTCGAGAACTTTGAATTTTCAGCAAAGGATGCATACTGGTTCCACCGAGAAATATCCTTCATGTTCTACCTAGATCACATTCCAATCAATTATTTGGTTAGGGTTAGGCACATATTTCTTTAATAATGACACATGAAATGTGTTATGCACTCTCATCGATGTAGGTAATGTTAGCATGTATGCAACTGGACCTATATTTTCTAATATTTCAAATGATCCACAATATCGCGCTGCCAACTTCGTGAAACTTCCTAATATTAGAAAACTTATTTTCACCTTCACTTTTAAAAACACATGTTCTCCCACTTTGAAATCTCTAGACACTTTATTCTTTTCTGCATAATTTTTCTTCTTGTCCTAGGAAGCCTTTAAATTATGCTTAATATTTACCACCTACTCTTCCATTTCCTTTAACAAATATGGCCCAACAATTACTCTATATGTTGGAATATCCCAACTTACTGGTGTGTTACACTTTCTTCCATACAATGCCTCAAAAAAACTCCTTTTTAATGAGGTATGATATCCATTGTTGTAGGAAAATTCAACTAAATGAATATAATCCTCCCAATTTGATGGTTGATCCATGACATACATTTTAAGCATATCTTATATTATTCTATTATCCCTTTCTATCTTCCCATCTAACTCTAGGTGATATGTTGTACTGATATTTACATTTGTCCCAAAGTCATTGAACAATCCTTTCCAAAAATTGGATGTGAACTTTGGATCTATGTCTAAAACTATTTCCTTAGGCAATTCGTGTAGCCTAGAAACTTCTTTCATATATATTTCTTGAATATTTGTTTTCTTGTGTGTTGTCTTCATGGGAATGAAATGCATCGCCTTAGTTAATTTATCCACCACCAACATGATGGAATCATGATGCTTCACTATTCTGGGAAGATTTACAATAAAATCAACTATGACAACTTTCCCCTTCCATTATAGAGTGGGAAATGATTGCAACAACCCCATTGGATGTCTACGCTTTATCCTCACTTTTTGGCACTCTAGATATTTGGCTATGTAATTAACCACTTCTGTCTTCATTCCCAGCCAAAAATATTGACTTCTTACAACTACAATTGCCTTCCTATATCATGGGTTTCTCACATATGGCACACTATGCATTTCCTTTAGCACTGCATTTTTCAACTCATTGGAATCTGACAAATATACATTTCCTTTGTATATGAGAATTTCATCTTCCTTCAACTCATAGAAATTTAATTTCTACTGAAAAATTACCTTGTTGTAATCTCTATTTTATTTTTAAATGTTGTAGATTTGAATTTGTTGTTGCAATAATTTTATCTTTTAGATGAGTTCTATACATGCAGAGGGATGCAAGATGTACTTCATGATATCTCCTGTTCAGTGCATCAACCACTTGATTTTCCTTTCCCTTTATATGCGTAATTTCAAAATCATATTCACTCATAAATTCCATCCGTCTAGTATATATGGCATTTAATTTTGGTTGTCCAAACAAATGTTTTATACCACAATTGTATGTCCTTAACTTGAACTTCCTCCCCATGAGGTAATGTCTCCACATTTTTAATGCATGTACATTTTTTTGTTAATTCCAATTCATGTGTAACATAATTCATCTCATGCTCTTTTAATTTTATATATCCATAGCATACCACATGATCCTTTTGACTGAGAACTCCACCTATCCCTTCCTTGCATGAATCAATGCACACAACAAAATATTCATCTAGATATGCAATCTTCAATATTAGCACACTTGTCAATATTTTTTTAAGCTACTAAAAACTCTCTTCACACTTGGGAGTCCATTCAAGTTTCACTCCCTTATTTTGAAAATAAGTGATTGGGCTTGTAATCTTTGAGAACCCTTTTATGAATCTTTGGTAATAATCTCCAAGACCCATAAATTGTCTGATCTGACCTATGTCACATTCTTTGGCATTGACCATCTTCTAATGGCATTTATGTTCTTAGGATCCACTATTATCCCTTATGCTAAAATTATATGCCCCATTAGTGAATCTTCTTTTGATAAAAGATGAACTTACTTATCTCATCATACAATTTATGCTCTATTAAAACATGCAACACCATTCTTAAGTGTTCCTCATGTTCCTCTTCTGACTTAGATTAGATGAGTATATCATGTAGGCACATAATCACAAACTTGTCCAGGTATTCCCTAAACACTACATTCATCATGAACATAAATACTATTGGAGCATTTGATAGTCCAAATAGCACTACCATGAATTCATAATGCCCATATGTTTTCCTAATTGATGTATTTCTAATGTATCATTGGCATGTTTCCTCCCATTTCTTCGACTATTTAAACCCCCTAAATGTTGTTAACATTCCTCTTTCTTTCTCCATTGTTAAGGAAGTCCCTATATAAGTAATTTCTCTCACATCCTCAACATTGTACATGATTTTACCTTGGCCTTTTCCCAAATGAGCTTGTAGTCTTGTGCTCATTTTGGGTTGACTAACCTTGTTGATTTGCTTGGGTGTTGTTATTGAAAAAGGGTGTCTTAAAACCATTTTGTATTTGATCATTTTTACCCTTCATCTTGTCATTTCAAGATATTTGGAAAATTGGCCTACCTCTACTCTTGTCATAAATATGATTGACTCTCCTTATGTCCTCCTCCAAAGAATTGGGGTTATCATATTGAATCTCATCATTGTAGAAGGATGGTAACCCACTTAAAAACCTTTGGATTTTGACCTTTTCATCATTTTTGAAATCAACATACTTCAACAATTCAAAGAAAATCTTCTCACATTCATCCATTTCCATGGTTCCCAACTCGAGTTCAATGAACTCTTTCATCTTCCTTTCATTGATCTAAAAATGAAGAAGACTTGTATTCTTCAAAATATTTGCAAGTTAAATTTGAGTGTTAAAAGCAAATGGATCAACTTTGCAACACATATTTAATAGGATTTACTCATTCAAGATGCATATAAATAGCAGCATAATCAATGAACAGAAAACACATAACACAACAAATGATAAAGGAGTTCACCCCTCTCTTGGGCTACATCTCCTGGTCCAGCTTCCAATGGATCATTTGTATTATTTTCTCAAAGTGCTCAAAAATGTTCTTTATAATGCTCAAAATGTCCAATAGATTGCTCTAATGGCTTTAGAACGTCCAAAAACCCCTAGCTGGGCTTTTTCAACACCTTGTTTGGCCAAAAAATGAAGAAGATAGTCTTCCTTGAAGTCTCCCCTTCAAGTTTGTTGTCTTTGCATCCACAAAACGCACCTCCTCTGGATCAACCTAGCCCACATGCAATTTAATGCATAAAAACTTGGCATCAGGCTCAATCGTACAACCAGTCCAAACTGTTGAACCGTTACACGCTAGCCCTAACTACCAAGGGTCGTGGGCACATGGCAGTCATATGACTACACGCCAACACAACATGACTTAATGTTTAAACAACCATTGGAACCATATGTCAAACTCACACACACATGTATAGTGGTCACATGGTATGCCAAACCACACATATAATAAATGGTTATAATATGGTTACGGTGGTAACCACCGTAGCGATGGTTGCATACAATATAACACATGACCACGGGCTGGGGCTTAGCCCTAGCCCGGTCCATGCCCAAACATACATTACAACAATGTTAAATATATTTCTTTTCATATACATAACAAGGAACATGCGTGGGCGTGCCGGTTTGGCGGCCTTTCCCAAAGATTTGCTCTACCCTAGAGGTCACGGGGTTGACTCCTACTGAGTGCAAAGGTTTTAACCAACAAACAAGTGACATGTGGTGGCCTTTGATTGGGCCATGTGTCGCATTCCCATTCGCTGCCAACAAAACACATCATATGCCACATCAGCGTATGGTCTACCACATCATCCGTGCAGTCTGCCACATCATCGTCTGTACGGACTATACGGACTGTACAGTCAACATCCATTTTTTGCCTGTTTGCCATTTTGAATAGAACATGATATCTCTCTCTCCCGACATCTGTTTGAACCCAAACGAGTTGCATTGGATTTGCAATGACGAGGCCTACACTCTCGTTTGATTTGAAGTGATTCCAAGCACTTTGAATTTTTGAACAAAATTTGATCCCCTGATCACACCTCCCCATTGGAAAGCTTTTGGACCTCCAAAATACTATATTCAGTCTATGTGAAGATGAGGGTATAGTTCCCTCACCCTTCCAACCTCAATCCACTTGGCTTTGCTTGGATTTCTACCTTTAAGACCAACTTGAAGATACTCCACATTTCCTCGTTTTGAAGTTCGCATTCTTCTGTCAAGAATGGTGTCTTCATGCAATTCTGTAAGATATTCTAGGGAAAAATCATCTATAGAAGGAATCTGAACATGCTCTCCATGATCATCAATCAACGAAGGCTCATACAATTTCAAATTCTCAACATTAACAAATACATACATTTGCATATAAGGAGGAAAATCTAAATGAAAGGCATTGTTACCAATCTTGTCGATAATCTTGAAAGGACCATATCGAATCGGTTTCAATTTTTTACCTTCTCCTTTAAGTCTCTCCTTGATCAAAATCTGGACCAGGGGTCAAATTTTAGTCAAAAAATAAACGTTCTCAGAATTGCTTCAAAACAAACGAGAGTGTATCCCTCGTCATCACGAATCCAACGCAACTCGTTTCGTCTCAAACGGACGTCGGGAGCGAGAGATATAGCGATTTGTTCGAATCGCCAAACAGGTAAAAAAAGTGTTGACTGTGCAGTCCGTACAGTCCGTATGGATGCTGAAGTGGCATGACCATACGCTGAATTGGAAGAGGTGATGTGGCTTGACCGTACATCTGTACGATGACGTGGCAGATTTTGGTTGGCAGTTGAGGTCGAATGGTATCTTGACATGTGGCATTGTTTGGTCAAATGATTTGGTGCCACGTGGCCCAATCATGGGCTGCCACGTGGCACCCCGATATTTTCTAATGGTTTGCTTGTTAATACTACGGGTTTCATTGTATTTAAATTACATTAAATTATGATATGGGCGCGACCGGGCTGGGGCTTAGCCCCAGCCCCCGGTCGCATGTATTCATATATATGACCGTTGGTTTATAAACGGAGCGCGCACATGGGGTTTTTAAAAACTTGTAGCTCACGGTTCCTTTTTGTTATGCCATGTGACCTTAACATTCGGCGCGCGGGTTTTGGTGTTCAACGGTGTTTAGCCCCTTTTGTTTATGCGCGAGGTCATATGACCCACCATATGCCCAGGTGCTAGGCGGTTAGGGGCTGGAGGTTCCCTAACCGTCCTACGGTTTGCACCGTTGGCACGGTTGCATCCGGTGCTGGGTTTTTTACGCCTTAAATGGCGTGTGTGCTGGGTTCATGCAACAAGGGTGCATTTTCGCGAACCAGTTTCAGCATGGTTGAGCGAGGAAAATGGAGGAGGCCTAACTTCTTCATCTTTTGGCCGATTGAGATGATCTAAAAGCCCAACTAGGGGTTTTTAGACGTCCTAGATCCATTGGTGCTGTTATTAAGGCCATTTGAAGACTTCTTCTGTAGTTTTTTCACCATTGAAGTTTCAGGAAACTCTAGGGAGCTTTAAGCCCTCATTGATCGAGGACATGGTTTGGTGAGCCTATGTTTGTTTTCTACGATTGAATAATAATTTTTGGCTAATTAATATGCTATGAACACATTGGGACAGGTTTCAGAGGCTGTTGAGGACTTTTACAGGTGTTTTTTTCCAAAGAGAACCTAAGGGAAGCTTATGGCCACATGTAGAAGAGGTCATGCCCGGATGAGCCATGATCCGTTTTCAGAGTTCTATTAGTCATTTTTGGGGTTTTTATGTGTTCTGATCTCAATGGTACAGTCTATTTTTCCATTGGAGTTGAGCAGTA
>ML787667.1:608878-637098 GCA_009831015.1 Picea engelmannii | reverse complement strand
GTTTACACCTTCTTGTTACTTGTAACTTAGCATTATCACATATCCAACCAAGAGGGTATGGCTTAGGATGTGGAATTGTTTCCAACTTTAATTTCTTAACAGTTTCTTCAGAAATAAGGTTTGCTTGAGATCCAGTATCAAATCGAGTATCTATCTTAGTATGCTTTGAAACAACCCTTATGTGAAAAAGTTCAATTCTCTCTCTTTTTCTTGTCGAGTTACATTTATATTATTGTTACTTGAAGAACTAGTACTTGCAATAGAACCATTACCTTGATAACCCATGGTTGTGATCTTTGTTTCATCACCCGAATCAAAACCTAAATCATGTCGTACGGTTGCAGTAGTCTTTGACTTCCCTTTGTTGTTGCCAAACTTTTTGGGTCTTCTTTCAGGATGAAGTTTCCAACAATGGTCTTCATCATCGCCATCTTTTGAACAATGTTTGCATGTGAATTTTTCTCCCTCTTTCTTAACAACAACATTCTTTTTTCCATTGCCCTTGAACTTCTTCTTTCCTTTGTCTCCATGGCTGAAAAGCTTCTTGTTACCCTCATGAGTTTCATTCCTTCCTCTTGCTTCCAAATGAGTAGCCTGAACACAAACTTCATCTAGATTTGAAGGATTAAACATGAGTATAGTATGGCTCAAATAACTATGTAAAGCTCCAATGTATTTGAGTAAAGTTTCTTGAGATGACAAATCTACTCCCAAAACCAAATCTCTTCTCCTAAATTCTTGAGTAAAGATTTGTACATTCTGTCCTTTAGTTTGTCTAAAAAATTTCCAATCCATAGTAGCCTTTTGCTTATATGCCAATGGGTAAAATTGTCTTTTAATTGCAACAATAAAATCATTCCAAGAGGTTAAAATTTTACCATGCTTCTTCATGTCCTCCAGAGTCTTGGATTCCCACCAAATGAGTGCTACACTATCCAATCTTAAAGAAGCAAGCTGAATCTTAGTTTCATCATCTTGAATTTTTCGAATCCTACAATATACCTCAATCTGACGAATCCAATTATCTAATTTCTCAGGATTAACTTCTCCATTGTATATTGGCAATTCGAATTTAATATCAAGCTTTAATGAAGGAATTTGCGAAGGAGTTTCACCATGTCCCTTTGGAGAATTTGGAAGAGGTATTGAATTGGTAGAAGAAGAAGAAGAAGATGATGGAGGAGAGGGTGGTGGAGAGGCACCATTCCCTCCATTTCCATTTGGAGTTTTATCACCACTGTCTCCCTTATGCTTTGAAGGGTTGGAGCCTTCACCTTGCAACCTTGTATTCCTTTCTATCAAGATCTTCATCATCTCTCTCATTTCCATGACAGCTTTTCTGAGATCTTCATCTTCTACAGGAACCTGTTCATGACTCTCTTCATGAGCCATACTTGGTGAATGCCTCCTTGAAACTTCGGTGATGGTATATGCTTCCTCCTTGAAGGATGAGAACTTGGCTCTACAATTTGACCTTCTCCTCTTGTGAGTTTCAACCTTGCGAGCATTAGAAAACAAAACACTTTCAAATAATCAAGTCTTCAAAACCCTATGCTCTGATACCAACTTGATCTAAAAATGAAGAAGACTTGTATTCTTGAAAATATTTGCAAGTTAAATTTATGTGTTAAAAGAAAATCGATCAAATTTTCAACACATCTTTAATAGGATTTACTCATTCAAGATGCATATAAACAAAATCATAATCAATGAACAGAAAACACATAACACAACAAATGATAAAGGAGTTCACCCCTCTCTTGGGCTACATCTCTTGGTCCAACTTCCAATGGATCATTTGTATTATTTGCTCAAAGTGCTCAAAAATGTGCTTTACAATGCTCAAAATGTCCAATAGACTGCTCCAATGGCTTCAGAATGTCCAAAAACCCCTAGCTGGGCTTTTTCGACACCTTGTTTGGCCAAAAAATGAAGAAGATAGGCTTCCTTGAAGTCTCCCCTTCAAGCTTGATGTCTTTGCATCTACAAAACACACCTCCTCTGGCTCAACCTAGCCCACACAAAATTTAAAGCATAAAAACTTGGCACCGGGCGCAACCGCACAACTGGTCCAAACTGTCGAACCGTTACGCGCTGGCCCTAACTACCAAGGCCCGTGGGCACATGGCAGTCATATGACCGCGCGCCAACACAAAAGGGATTAATGTTTAAAAAACCGTTTGAACCATATGTCAAACTTGTGCGCACATGTATAGTGGTCACATGGTATGCCAAACCACACATATAATAAACAGTTATAATATGGTTATGGTGGTAACCATCGTAGTGCTGGTCGCATACAATATAACACATGACGACGGGCCGATGCTTAGCGCTGGCCTGGTCCACGCCAAAACATACATTACAACAATTTTAAATATATTACTTTGCATATACATAGCAAGGAACATGCGTGGGCACGCCATTTGGGTGGCCTTTCCCAAAGCTTTGCTCTGCCCCGGAGGTCACGGGGTCGACTCCTGCTGAGTGCAAAGGTTTTAACCAACAAACAAGTGACATGTGGTGGCCTTTGATTGGACCATGTGTCACATTCCCATTCGCTGCCAAAAAAACATGTCATATTCCATGTTAGCGTATGGTCTACCATGTCATCCATACAGTCTTCCACGTCATCATCCATACAGACTGTACGGACTGTACAATCAGCATCCCTCTTTTGCCTATTTGCCATTTTGAACAGAACGTGATATCTCTCGCTCCCGAATTCCGTTTGAACCCAAACGATTTGCGTTGGATTCAAAACGACAAGGCCTACACTCTCATTCAATTTGAAGCAATTCCAAGCAATTTGAATTTTTGAGCAAAATTTGATGCCCTCATCATTCATAGTAATTCTCGGAAAAATATTTATCTTGGAAATATCCTTTGAAATGTCCCCATGAGATCCTCTTCTCATCAAGGTTGTTGGCTTGCTTAAGTTGATCACACCACATGGTTTCCCTTCTTTGCAAGTGGTAGGTGGCAATCCTAGCTTCTAACTGAGAGGGGTAACCATGCAACTAGAAATATGTCCTTGTTTCCAATAGCTAGGTCTCGACTTCTTCTCCTTTCCTATTCTCACCATTGAAGGTATCTGGCTTGATTTTCCTAACTTCACCTTGAAAGATATCTTCCTCAGGCCTTCTCCTTTGCCTCCTAACAAGAGACACACTTGGGATACTCCCTAGATTTGAACTTGCATGAGTTCTTCTGGTAGATTTCTTTGGATAATGATGGTGCCTAATTATGCTTCTTGACTTCCTATCATTTCCATGATCATCCCTTTCTCTTTGGGATTTGGATCCTGAAAATTGTCTAACACTAGCTTCCTGATTTGGGCCAGGGTCCTTGTTGACTTGCTTATGCAACATATTTAGAATCTGAAGTATCTCTTCATGAGCCTTCATAATCCTTTCATTATCTTCCTTATAGCTCTGCACTTCCCTATGTAAGATTCTCATAGTTATAGGATCCTTCCTTCCTCTTCTTCCATTGGACTTTGTCTTAGAATTTCCCATGCTCACATGCAAGAATATGATCTTTTCCCCATGGTTGTAATATCCTTGATCATATTCCATAACTTTAGTCCTCATATAAGAACCAAATTTTCTTTCTTATACCTCTAATTCTACAAGAAATGTGCATGTGATAATTATCATTAGAAAATGCCTAACATAAAATATTTCATCAATTAGAATACATGTTATCCTTCTCATAAATTTATTAATAACAAAATGTATCAATTCAAATTATGGTCCCTTGGATTAATTTCTCTCTAAAAAAACTTTCCAAAAGATGTACTCATGCTTCATTTTGAGTTCTAAGCGACAATTTACAACATTTAGAAGTTGCAATTTCCACTCTTTTACTGCTACAAAAATATATTTTATCATTTTTAGATAATTTCTAATGCCCAATTTAAAATTATGGGTTGATAGATGTATTCTCCTCCTCAATACCTTTCAAGTGAATATTCATTTTCTCAAGTCCAAGCTCCAAGTTGAAAGTTATGATCCAAAGAAGTTTAAGTTGTTTTTCTCAATTTATCACTATATGCTACAAGTGACTTCTTTTTCTCCCAGGACATTTTGAGGTACCCATATCCCAAATCCGGGTCCATGGATGTTTTCTAGGGTTCATAATCTTTCCATATATTTCTCTTGCGCCCCAAATGGACTTATGAGCAAGGATTTATGCCCTTTGAAAGTAAATTAGTGCCAAAATTTTACCCTTATTGTTTTGGATATGACTTTCTCATATAAGCTTCGATTTGTGCTTGTGATAGCTCATTGGATAGCTCTCTTTGATTTATTTTATTTCAGCTACAAATACATAGTGTACATTTTTGCACTTTGTTCTCGTGGGTTTTGGTTGTATAAAAAATTTCTTTAGGGCCTCAAAATTGCCTAGCAAGTTCATGGCCTTCAAAAATATGAAAAATTTAGAAAATTTAATATAAACCTGACTATTTTACTATGTTAATAGCCCTTAAATATGATTCGTTGATCTCAAAATTGGTTTAAATTTGAACAATTGATCCACTAAATCTTTCCAAACCCTGTGGATCAATTTCCACCATTCATCAGAAACTTAAAAAAAAATCGATCGTTGATCTCTGACATTACATCGATGATTGGTGATCAATTATTCTATTTGGTGAACCAAATTTTCTTAAGAATCTATCCAACACCCAATCATCGACCATCGACCATTGGTATTCTCTCTTGGTGAAATTAGTTTCCTCACCATTCTTGTCGAACCCTGACCATCTCCCAACTCTTCACTAAAGTGACATCTATGTTAACCTGGCATGACACGTGTATGATGACATGGCATGACATTTCATCTCGAGGTGTCAAATTGGATGATGTGGCACAACACATGGGTGTTGTGTTGGAATGATGTGTCATCACCCTCAGCGGCCATCGATAGTTTCTCTTGGAATAATTTTCCTTTAGTAGCCATCGAAAATTTCTCTTGGAATAATTTAAACATCGCACTGATTCTTTCGATGCGATCATGGACCATCAACAATCAAAGATTTTGTTTTTATGCATGAAATTTTTTCCCAAAATATGTCAATCCCCAATCATTGACCATGAATGATCAGATATTTCCTTTGGGAGCATGAAACCTTCGCCTTAAATCTGTCGATCCTCGATCATCAACCATCGACGATCAGATATTTCCTTTGGACACATGAAACCTTTGTCCAAAATCTATAGATTCATGATCATCACCATCGGCAATTGGAGAATTCCTATGGTCGATCCCAACTCTTCACAAAACTCATTGATTCAACTATCGACCATCAATGAATTATGTTGGATAACTCCAAAACCTAACTGTTATTTACCAAATGCCAGGTGAATCTAGGTCCTCGGTCTCTCACTGAAGATGATCTTGACCATCGATTGGATCTGACTCCCAAACAACTGAAACTAATATAGACCATCGATCTACTTCTAATTCCCAATCATCGAAATTGAATCTGAATTGTTGATTTTCTCAACATCTGAAACAACTAAAACCTTAGGCATTTTTAAATTTATCATGACAAATCCCAGTCATCGATCTTGAGATCAAAAGCAATCTCGACCGTCGATTCGTTGAATTATTTTCAATGGTACAATGACCATTAGAACATGAATTTCAACCCTTCCAAGTCGATTTTGACTCTGCAACCTAAAATAATACACCCCATCTCATCTCTTCCACTACTCTGAATCAATTTAGATTAAAATTTGTCCACGAATTTGGGGGTTTCACACCAACTTCTCCATTTTTCCCCAAATTCACACAAACTAAAATCTACAAGAGTGAATTACTCAATTTGCACTCGTTATTGGTACATCTAAGCCGCATGTTTGAACCATAGGATTTGATAACATAATGTAACATGCCACGGTCTAGTTGTGGAATATAAGGTGCAAAATACTCATTAAAATGGAAAATTTATGATATCTAATTAATTTCATGTAGCTTCCAGCTATGAATTACACACATAGATTTAGATGATGCTTGTTGTTATAAATTACATGCATCTACAACATTCTAAATTAGATATGAAATGTAGCTAAGTAACTCAACAAAATAACATATAGAATTTCTCATACACAGAGTTCATGCACAACACTTAAAACTCATAAAATAACACAACAAAAAGATTAAACACATATATTTTATAAACAATTGAGCAATTGCTTGGCATAGATGTTCCACCCAACCATAGAGTTGTTTTTACAGATCTCAATAGAAATTCACCTACGAGATGAGGCTAGTAATCCACAAAAGAGGGTGGTCTCTCACTCTCTACTCACATCTCAAAAACTCACAACCCATTGGTAATCTCCTACAACTATCTTCATTTTCCACCATCTCTCTTCCTCTTGACCTACATATCCCAAGGAATGTACCCCTTCATTGATCTCCATCCTGTGGGAATATCATTCATTTATTAGGGTCTCTCTATCATAGGTAACCATGAATCTCTCAGTTGGTAACTCATAGGTGAAATTCACTCAAGATTTCACTCTTTGGGATTGACAACTTGGCTCTTCGGTATTCAACTCCAAAACGCACAAAAAATTCTCCAACATTATCTAGATTTTTTCCTCCATGATTGTTCGAGCTTCAACTCTCTTTCTTGCTCTCTACTTGTTGCTCATGCACAAAATTGAATGTGTAAAATTGTTGTAGCTTCCCATACGGATTTCCTTTCCTTTGGCTTGTTTTCTTAACTCACATACTTTCCCAAACTGATTACACTCATCCCCCCATCTTCCCAATAATTATGGGATGTTACCACTCACACCCACCCTCTTACATGTATTCAATGATTGGCTTTGGGAAGACTCAATTAGAAATTAGAAGGTTCATATACCAATAGAAAATTTAGGAAAATGGGTTGAACTAACATACATGGGTAATTCCTCCCTTGGACCCCTCTTGGAGATTCTCTTATATCCTCCCCCCTTGTGGATTACTTCATCCCTCATCTCTATCTATGTTCCCTTAGCAGTTGGCATCACATTTTATTTGTAAAACATAGAAATACAATTCACATATTACATCGCTTGGTCGTAGCCACACATTATATTTACATTGAGAATTAATTAAAATGTGGATTATAGTGAGGATATTACAATAAATACCATGTCAAGGCCATGTAGATCCAAGCCCATTACATCATCAAACCGACAAGGACCATTCCATCAATGAATCAACCAATATCTCACTTTTCATATGGTGCCTCCAATGGCGTTTTCCATCCAAGCAAGTCATCCTTTCTTCACATTGTAAAATTGATCCAATTGTCCAGTCTTGATGATCCATATGGATGTCGGTGGCCTCCCAACTATTCCAACTGGCTCATTTTGGCAGTTTTCTAGCTTGATAGTTTTTTCCTAGTTTTCGGGTCCCTGACTTCCATGGTTGTTTTGAGGCCCTAAACAATGTTTTTAGGGCTCGCCACAAACAGCATGTGTATGGCTTGCCATAGGAAAAAATTTTAGTCCTTGGATAGAAATTTCCAATGGGATATCGTGCACCGAAAATGAAGATCATATGAAAAAGTTACGACCCCAGGAAGTTGATGTACTAACTTACCCAAATGGGGCCCACATGACTTTTGGCGTTTCATCTCCTAGGGTTAGGTTTTTGGATGTCTAGGGTTTTTGACATTCCTATTTATTGTAAAAATGCCTTGAGACCCTCATTGTAATCATCTTCTGGTGAATGAGCGCAGTCATCACATCTCTTCTCAGAGATAAGTTGCCACCATTCTAGCAAGCTTGTTTTCCGCTGCATTTTACAGTTTCAGCCTATTTCCTTATTGCATAGAAACCAATTTTATTTATCTGCTATTTTTTGTTAAAAATATTTTGATAATAATCTATACTCATTTCATTTTTCTCATAAAATTTAGATCAGTTGTATCAAAGCGGTCTGCTCCTTATTGTTCTTAATGCATGTCCCCAATGATGTCAGGGTACAAAGAATTGGGTCTCGAGCTTGTTTCTCTTGAGGAAAAAAACTCTTGCATGCCCAAGTGACCTCTCATGGAGGGAGAAAAAAAAGACAATTGGACAAGAGATCCCTTGAAAATGTTTCTCGAGGAATCCCTCACGCAATAGAGGAATGAGATGATGGATAGTTTTTCCCAAATCCTTCGGTGACTACCAACATGTGACACATCTTCCTCAAATGGAGGCTTCGCCCCCTTCAAGGTACAAATCAACTTCAACATTCATATATTTGAAGGTCAGATAGATGCAGATGTTGTAGACAAATGGTTGAATCTTCTAGAAGGGTATTTATCTGTCCATAACTTCTCAAATAGAGAAAAGATTACTTTTGCGCTCCTCAAAGTCATTCCCCATGTTAAATATTGGTGGGAAACTTTCTATGAGAAGAAGGAAATATAGGAACCCTCATTATTTATAGTCCCGGTCACCTGGGAGTCATTCAGGGATGTTATTAAGGAACAATACTACCCTGTTGGAAATTACGATGACATGTATACAAAATGGACCACACTGCGGCAGTAAAGAGACCAAGCAGTGCCCGAGTTCACAAATATCTTCCATAACTTGTGTACCAAGATGGGTATCAAAGATTATGAGCCATATATGGTTCTCAAGTATCTTGATGGTATGAATAGATACATCCATTCCAAAATGGATTTTCTGTACATCTCATCCTTGGGAACGACCTACAGATATGTTGTCAAAATCGAGCAGAAGCTCAAACAAAAGACGCAAAAATTTGGGCCTGGGAACCCCTCAGATAAAAATCCAAGAAAGGGAGGCCCCAACCTGTAGAACAAAGGACAAAGAAAATATGGACCATCTCAGGACATCCAGTCCAGGCTGCAAGAAAATAAGGACACATAAAAGACAAAGAAAGATACTGGGAAGTGGTGTGACTTTCGTAAGAGCCCCTGGCATAACACTATTGATTGTCGCTCAAAGAAGTAGTTGGTCTGAGGTGAAATCCTCTGAGTCTGATGGGGGTTCCGACTCTAAGTCAGAACCAGAAAAGAAGAGACAAATAATTGATGTATAACCCAATGCTACCATTGCTACCACCAAGCTCCAGCCCGGTGAAGTAGATGATCTAGAGGAAGGCGAGAACCTTTTTCATTCATAGATGTGGGTGAAGGGTACCCTGCTACACTTCATCATTTATAGAGGTAGCCAAAAGACCCTCATCTCAGTGGAGGTTTTCAAGAAACTCTCCTCGTTGACAATTCCACACCCATAGCCCTACACCATCAAATGGCTTCACCAAGGAAGCGACATCCATGTCAGCCAAAAATATCGCCTGTCATATAGCATCAAGCCCTTCAAAGATGAGGTATTTTGTAATTTTTCCCCTCTCTAAGTTTGTAATTTTGTTTTGGGCCAACCATATTTATGGAAATTCCATGTTGTATATGAGTCTAGGCCTCATGGTGTTATTAATACTTTAAACAAGAAATTGTATAGGATACCAGAGGCAGTCCCACCTAGTGTTATTTCCTTGACCTCTTCCAAGCAATGCAGGAAGGTCATCTCTCATAAGGGGAAGTTTGTCTTCTTCATGACTTGCTATCAGAATGAGAAAAAGATCACAAACACATCCAAGGTCTCTGCGTCCAACCTCTCCAAACAACAGAAGCAAGTGGATAAGGTCGTGGAAGCATACTCGGATATCTTCTCCTCACCTACCGGGGTACCTATGCACTGTCAAGTCAAGAACCCCATCAATCTGAACCCCATCGCATTGCTTCTTAATGGGCTAGTCTAATGTCATTATCTGTTAGAGAATGATGAGATCAAGAAGCAGATCCAAGAACTTCTCCACAAGGGGCACATCTATCCCAAATCATCAACTTGTGGGAGCAGAATCATACTGGTACATAAGAAATATGGAACCTGGCGACTCTGCATTGATTACCGTGCCCTGAATAAAATCATAGTCAAAAACTGGTACTCAATTCCCCGAATCAATGACCTCCTTGATCATCTCATGGGGGTCAAATACTTCAGTAAGATTGATTTGAAGTCTGGATACCACCAGGTCCTGATAGAATAGACAGATGTATGGAAGACCACCTTCAAGTCAAAGGAAGGTATTTTTGAATGGTTGGTCATCCCCTTTGGCTTGACAAATGCTCCAGCCACTTTCACGAGGACGATGGATGATATCCTGCAACCATTCACCAATAATTTTGTAGTGGTGTATCTGGATGAACTTCTCATTTACAACAAGACTTGGGAATAACACTTGCATCATATTCAACAAGTTTTTCACACCCTGCGACAACACAAGATATACGCCAACTTTGAAAAATAATCCTTTGACATGGAAAAGGTCCATTACCTAGGCTACATAATTGATTAGCATGGTGTACATGTGGATCCGACCAATATCCAAGTCATCTGTGACTGGCCATCCCCAAACACACTCACTAAGCTTCGAAGCTTCTTAGGCCTTGCCAATTTCTACCACAAGTTCGTGTTGGGATTCTCCCGTATTGCATGGGACCTCAGCCAAGTAACTAGGGGTGATGGTAAGGTGAAATTTGTGTGGGGTCGGTCCCAACAACAAGCATTCGATGATTTGAAACAATGCTTGTGATCACCCCTAGTACTTTCACTACCGAACCTGCAACAACCCTTTGAGATCGAGACAAATGCATTATACTATGTTGTGGGTGTCATTCTCACTCAGTAAAACCACCTCATGGATTATCATAGTGAGACACTATCAAATGATTTCCATAAGTACCCTACTTATGAAAAAGAAATGTACTCCATTGTGTAATCCTGTCGCCAATGGAGACATTACATTCCTTGGAAGGAGACAGTCATCCACATTGATCATAAGCCACTAAAGTTCATGCACACATAAGGAAAATTGCAGAATGACCACCATCACAAGTGGTGCACATAATTGCAACAATTCCACCTCAACATCAAGTATAAAATAGGAAGCACCAATCGCGTCGTTTATTTCCTTAGTAGACCTCTAGTCATGACACTTACCATGGTTCTACAGTCTTGCGGCCATGAGACCTCGGGATGCCCCCAACTCTATGAGATAGACCCAGACTTTGCCACCACCTACCAAATGTTGCGAGAAAATGCATTTGTTTCTAATTTCCATCTTCAGGATGGGCTATTATGTCATCTGGGCTATATTTATATTCCATCAAGCAAGCGAGTGAAGCTTATCTAGGAATCCCACTACAATCGGGTGGTAGGACACTTCAACGTCGAAAATAAACTGGAAATGGTACAGAAACATTTCTATTGGATGAAACTTCGACAGGAGGTCAACAAGTATATCAGGTCCTACACTTCTTGCGCTATTGCCAAACCGACCACTAAGAAACAGGGTATGTACACCCCTCTACCTACTCCTGATAGGCCATGGGAATCCATATCCATGGACTACATGTTGTGCCTCCCATCCACCAAGTGGGGAAATGACTTTGTTTTTGTGGTTGTTGATCACTTTTCTAAGATGGTGATTATGGCTGCCTACAAGAAGAGCATCATAACAGAGGCCAGTGCCAAGACCTTCGTTGCAAGTGTCTGGGTACATTTTGGAATCCCCAAAACCATTTACTCAAATCGTGACAGTCGATTTCTCAACACATTCTGGTCGAGCCTTTGGTCACTGCTGGACACCAAGCTCAACAAATCCATGGCCTTCCACCCCCAGACAGATGGCCAAACCGAGGTCGTATATCGAATGATCATGCATATCCTACAGATGTATAATTACAAGCACCCTCCCACATGGGATGAGAGTCTTCCCTATGTCTAGCATAACTAGAACCGAGACCTACATAACTCAACTAGCCAGAACCCCTTTTAGGTGGGGTTGGGATTCCAACCATTGGGTCCCATATATTTTTCACTACCCCTTGCAATCAACTCAACCGACTCATCTCCTGATCCAACTGAAGCTGAAAAAGCCACCCGGTTCATTGAGTGGATCCAACACATCCGCCAATAGGTTAAGGATATCCTATAGAAGTCCAATGACAAGTACAAGTAACACCATGATCAACACCGGGTGCCACATAAGTTTTAGGTGGGTGACAAAGTTTGGTTGCATTTGTAGAAAGAACACCTTATGGGACCCCATCAGAAGATTATCCCACTCCGTTATGGGTCATACACCAACATGAAGGTTGTGGGTGATAATGATTTTGAGCTCATCATTCCTCCTTTCCTTGGCTTTCACCTAGTGTTCAACGTGGATCTCCTTCGACCTTATTTACCACCGTTATTGGACACCTCCGAGATAGAAGAACAAATGAAACCAACATAGCTCAACCCCGACTGCATACAACATGCATCGAGTGATCAAATTGTGGACAAAAAGTTCAAGGGCATTCGCTATCAAGGGATCCAACTTTATCGAGTTGTCAAAGAAAGGAAGCTCCTGCACCAAGGCAAGTGGCCCACCTAGGGCCAAATTCATCAGAAATTTCCTCACCTAATTGGGGAACTCAACACAGTGGATACCATTTGTTCCTAAGGGGGGAGGATTGATCTATATGGATGTCAGTGGCCTCCCACCTATTCCAACTTGCCCATTTTGGCACTTTTCGAGTTCGATGGTTTTTTCCTAGTTTTCGGGTCCCTAATTTTTCGAGCCGTTTGAGGCCCTAAACAACATTTTTAGGGCTCGCCACATTAAAAATGTGTATGGATCGCCATAGAAAACATGTGTGGTCCTCGGATATACCTTTCCAATGGGCTATCGTGCGCCTAAAACAGATATCGTATGCAAAAGTTATGACCCTGGGAAGTTGATGTACTAACTTACCCAAATAGGGCCCACATGACTTTTGGCGCTTCATCTCCTAGGGTTAGGTTTTTGGATGTCTAGGGTTTTTGAAATTCCTATTTATTGTAAAAGTTCCTTGAGAGCCTCATTGTAATCATCTTTCGGTGAATGAGCACAATTGTCACATCTCTTCTCAGAGATAAGCCACCATCATTCTAGCAAGCTTGTTTTCTGCTGCATTATATAGTTTTATCTTATTTCCTTATTGAATAGAAACCAATTTGCCTATATATATGTTACTTTTTGTTAAGCATATTTTGATAATAATTTGTATTCATTTCATTCTGCTCATAAAATCTGGATCACCTGATAAGGGCCTGAGTGGAAATTACTCGGAAACCACAAGAATTGTTCTTAAAGAACCACATATTTGTTGGTGTATATCCTTCTTAGTTAATATGCATAACATTTGTTGTAACCTAAATTACTTTTGTCCATTTAGGTTAAATTTGTTGCAAATCGGGCTAGGGATTTTTTTATATATATATCTAAGAGATTATGAAAGGGCTAAAGTCCATGCCTAAGTCTTGATCCAATCAACCAAAGTTGAGCCACACCATATGTTCAAGTGCCAATTTATGTCAACGAGACTAAGGGATATAGTGGAATTGAACCAGAGATGGTCGTTAATTGAATGGAGCACCGAGGCACTAGGACACCAAGTCAACTAGACACCAGGCCACTGATAGTCAACTCATGCAAAATTTTCTTCCTATTGACTTCATTCTGGTTCCAACCAACCATCGGGACCACAAGACTAACTAATAACTACGCCACCAAGGAATATACAACACCGAGCCAACCAACCACTGGGCTAACTGGACCTTGGACCAACCAGAGACTGTGCCACTAAGACCAATACAACAAATAGACATGGGGCAGTTTGATTTATTAGGTAACAAGTGACACGTGGAAGTGGGACCTCTACAGAGTAGGTTGACATGGATTATCCAGACCATAAAAGTATTTATCATGTTAATACCATGTGCTAATCCACAAGTCATATGCCAAGTCATAAGATGAGTAATCCCATGCATGCACCCATGGTTGAGAGTCTTGTGCAAAATGAGTCAAGAAGACGATGAAAGATATGTGCATATAAAAAAAGGCATATACAATATTTTGGTCGATATGGGATTATTCCCAAGGGAAAATAAATATAAATCAACAATGTGAGGTTCTTTAAAGGTTTGACAGTGGCTAAATGGAGTTGATAAAAGAGTTCCATTCATTCATCCCTCGATTCTGCATTTTAAATCCATTAAGGCCCTTAACTCAAGTTTATGTGCACCAAGTATGCTAAATATGTTTTAATTAACTCCATGATAATAAAAAAAAACACAAAAAAAGGAACAACTGGAAAATTGAGTGGTAACGTGGGATTAGATAATTGATGATAAAAAACAAACCCCTATTTTCATTGATAAATGTGACAACGAACTCTTCGAGTTGTTGATCCCTCCAATGTTGTCTTATCTTTATTCTATTTCAGAAAATTAGCTATAGGATTGGAGGCATGAATGCAACATTTGATGAAGATAAAAGAAACAACTTGAGAGGGAAAGAAAAGGGGGGAAGAGGTTAGGTAGCGGAGGATGAGTTTCTTTGTAATAATCCCATAGGGATTTCCCTGTAATTTGTTTCTCATTGAGGGAACCATTCTTTGGATTCACCTATTGTTTATGTAGAGCCCTATTTTTCTTTCTATTTTTGTATTAAGATTCTTTAAATTCAACCAAATTCTATATTCTATTTTGGTAATTTGCAAGTCAAATTTGTATGTGTTGAAGAGAAATAAAACCTAGTTTGTGTTATATCTGCCTTTTATCATTTTTGTGTTGCGTGAATTAGTTTTGCAAGATATGGATTTTTAGATTGAAGGATTTTGAATACTTGTCAACCCTTCTTCTATACTTTAATGTATATGATTACATAATTGGAAGTTACTTTCATAAGTGTAATAATGTTGAATTTGTCATCATTGCTCATCTCTTTCACTTATCTATTGTTGGTTTCATTTAAATTCCCAACAATCCTGTCAATTATCAGATACCTGAAGACTTCCATAAGATTCTAGGGTGTTTGTATCTTTTCTTCAGCTCAAACCATCAAAGACTTATGTATTGATTGTTGTATTTAATATTTATTTTTCTTCTCATTTTCCTCCACCTCTGTTTATCATATTTTGTGC
This sequence comes from Picea engelmannii, assembly GCA_009831015.1. Classification (NCBI taxonomy): domain Eukaryota; kingdom Viridiplantae; phylum Streptophyta; class Pinopsida; order Pinales; family Pinaceae; genus Picea; species Picea engelmannii. The sequence continues at coordinate 622,058 of ML787667.1, read as the reverse complement.
TATGCTAAATGAGACTTCATGCCCAATGGAATGGCCTTCAGTCTAAGCGATTTTATTATCTTTAATTCCAGTTTAAGTGATTTTATTGTCTTTAATTCCAGTCTAAGCGATTTTATTGTCTTTACTTCCAGTCTACTGTCATTTTACTATTAACCCTATCTATCCTTTTCTTTATTCATTTAAATTTGGCATCTTGAGCTCAATATTAAAGAGTTTCTACTTAATGACAGTGGGCATCTACCTCCATTAAATCTTACGAGGGATCCCCCTCTGGTCCAGGAGCCGTCTTGTGGCCTAAAGTATGTTGTGAGATGCCCTGGCAGAGTTGCTAGTCAGTCATGAACATCTCAAGGTTACAACATATTTTGGTGTCATTGCCAATGAGCGAAGGTTTCGAGATATTTTCCCTGTTATTTTACAAAGATTAGATACGGTTCTTGAAGGTGACAAGGGTCATGCATTAGATTGTTTGTCTATTCACCCAATGACTCCACTATGATTCCACTGGCGAATCCACTATGTTTGAATGGCAACTTCAAATGCTGCTAAGATAGCTACAAGGTATGCTCCACTTGATTTTTCAAATATACCTTCCTTTCCTAATCGTATGCCTGATGTAGAAGTCTGGGTAGACTATCTTCCTAGATTTAAAGAAGATTATGATTATAATCTGAATCAACATTTAATAGAATTACATTTATGTATGCATTTGCTCGGTATTTTTCGTGAATATATTCTCATGAAAATGTTTATATCTCTTTAGATGGAGATTTTTGACAATGGTATAAATATTTACCTGCTTCTTCTGAAGTATTTTCATATACTATTTCATTCTCATTGAAAAAGGATATATTCTATCAAACTTCTTTTTGAGCACTTTTGCAATGAAGAATTTAAATACGTTTTAGAGGATAGAAAAAATTCTTCCTGTAGTAGTGAGAAGGAAAATGAATATAGTGATGATAGCTATGAATAGTGATTTGTTCATAATCATGAAAAAGAATTTGAAAGGGAAACTTACTATAGCAGTGACAATGAAGAAGATAAACTTGTTGATTCAAATGAAGAAATATTCTGAAAAACTTACTATAGCAGTGACAATGAAGAAGATAAACTTGCAGATTGAAATGAGGAAATTTTATGAAAAGTAATCATATACATACGTCAGAGAATCTACAAGAAGATACAACATTTCTTGTTGTTTCGCTAGATAATAGTCAAAACTCTATTTAACAGATGGAGGCCTCTTCTTTCAAAGATGGTCATGAATTACAAATATATACTGAACTTTCCAAACAATTGGTATGTGTTGATCAACATTTTCATTCTCAAAATGAAGGATCATTAGATGCCTTGAAAACTATACATCATATTTATGAAAATGTTGAGTCAAAGCCTACATGAAATCAACTAAGTAGTTCTGGAATACTTCTATCATTTCTTCATAATTACATCTCAAAAAAATCAATAATGTAGAAATTTGATAGTGAATTTTAATACAAGCAACCTATTTTTTATGAGTATGTTGATTGTGATTTTCTAGAATCACCAATTTCATTTTTTTCTCAAGAATATGTGAATCCATACTCAAATGATAATGAAGATTTTGTGGTCAAATATGATATCCCTGATATTTTTCAAAATGATGTCTTAAATCTGCAAAATGACTTTATTGTCCAAAGAATGTCTTTTGAAGGAAAACAAGAAATATATGCACATAATTTTCAGTTTAGTGATGAATACAATGATGATTTCAAGAACAAAAAGATCAAATTTCTTTATCAACATCTCCAATATATTTTAAAAACAATAGGTTCATGCATGAGTGTTATGAAGAAATAAGTTTTGATCAACTACCAAAAGAAACAAAGGTGCAAAAATTCAATAGAAAATTACCTTTTAATCTTCCTGTCAGCACTGAGAGTCACCCTCAGATTGCGGGAGGATAAGCCCAGTACCCATCAGATTTTTTGGTGGTTGTTGGTTTTATATGAGTGGAGGTCAATGGACAAAACTCATTATATGAATGATGTTCAACACAAAACTGGACAAGAAATGCACAGGGAAGTGAGGGGCACATTAACTTAAGTCAGTGAGTTGAGTTTAAGTGTGAGCAGAGGGAAGACTTAGTGAGAAAGGTGAACAAGACTGCTATGAGCATCAGGATTTCAAGCAACTTGGAGAATAAAAACTCAGACTCAATATCACTCTTGAGCTCAATCTTTACACATTAAAATATGTCCAAAAAACACAGTCACAACAACACAATGATCAAACCTACATCATAATGCAGTGACAATAACTCGACTAGATCCTCCATGCCCGAGAAATTCCGTGTAAGAGGGAAAAAAATAACAAGGGAGCTAACTAAAACTGGTCACAATACCACTGTAATCAAACCTACATTACAACAACATAACAACCCACGACTGGATCCTCCATGCCCGAGTGTTTTAGCACAGTTTTCTACAGAGAGATGAAAAGAAGTTGACTTCTATTTACATGAAAGTCTCAAATTTGATACATAACCAGAGAACAGTTCTGGCATCAAAACATTACAAAATAGGGAGTTCTTCTCAACCGATTGACCACCTTAACAAAATATTAAAACTACTTATTTATACTCAGACTAGTCCACCACTACCAGGAGTGTGACTTGGTTGTTACATTCAAATCCTTTCATATGTGGTTTCTTCTGTCAGACCGAGCGTGCATCCCTTTGTCATATGCAATCTCAGATCGGCATGGGTCTGCAGAAAAATATGTCCACGGGGGTACCACGGGCTGACGGTTCAGTCCCCATGGTCGGCCCTTCCCTGCCTTCCATTTATGGGGTGAGATGAGGTTTCAACAACCAAACCTACCTTCCATTAACTGATTTTCCTCGGAGATTTAATAAGACCTAATGCTCAAGGGGCGTCCATGTGATGCTCTCAGATAGGATGCCATAAAAACACAAGATTGCGGGGCTGTTAAAAGTGGTTTGGATTCAGACATCTTTTGGGCCTGCAATCCATCACCTTTCGCCACGTATCACTTTTGACTTACCATGGTTTCAATTGCGGGACCACTCAATAAAATTATCGCCCGAGCATGTTGCATCCCAGTAATGAACTATGGCTGTAGATTTGGTCCCGATCTAAGATCTCGGCGCACTTGCTAGATTTAGCACTACTGCCAAGCTTAACAACCCGCTAACTTTAGAATCCACCAAACTGTGCCCTGGGGGAGGGGGACGCTACCTTTTATGTTGAACAATAATACCTCCTGGAGGATGATCTGACGTGGAGGCCTAACGTCACCATGTTGATATGTTGCAGATGGAAAGGTGACAAGTGTCACTCAAAAACAGGCTGAAAGCATGTCTAAAACGCTTGAAATGAGTGTTATGTGTTAGCGCTAGACAGATGACACATGTATGTGGTGACGAACGCCATGAACTTGGTGCTCCAAAGCTCGGGCGCTAGATCCTTTTCCTTTGTATCCTCTATGTGCTTTTACCTCGAGCTGGCAATCTCATGATGCGTATCCTTTTGAATCGAACGACCGAGAATTACTTCAGGTCTCCGGACTCCAAGAAAATCAAATCTCAAACCTCCTTTGCCTTCAACTGCTTTTACCCGAAGCAATGGATCTGATGACTTGTGGCCCTTGTGAGATCGACGACTGAGATCTGCTTCGGGTCTCCGGACTCCAAGAAAATAAAATCTCAAACCTCCTNCGTGGCCCTCTTAGATCAACGTCTGAGATATTCTTCGGGTCTCTGGACTCTAGGAAAATCAAATCTCAAACCTCCTCTGCCTTCAGCTACTTTTACCCGAAGCTATGGATCTGATGATGCGTGGCCCTCCTGAGATCGACGACTAAGATCTGCTTCAGGTCTCCGGATTCCGGGAAAATCAAATCTCAAACGTCCTCTACCTTCAGTTGCTTTTTCCCGAAGCTATGGATCTGACGACATGTGGCTCCTACTGATCAACGACTCAAAATCTCTTCGACCACTTCAAGACTTCGGGTGCTTCGACACTTCGGTCACTTCGGGACTTCGGGCGCTTTGGCCACTTCGGGACTTTGGGCGCTTTGAGACTTTAGGACTTCGGCGCTTCAAGCGCTTCGACACTCAGGACTTTGAGCGTTTTGGGACTTTGAGACTTCGACGCTTTGGGCCTTCGAGACTTTGGGAGGCATTGTTGCTAAGATCAACGGATCCCTGTTGATTTTGAGATAAATGGTCCATGATTGCTTCGAGAGTTAGGGCATCGGTTCTTCGAAAGTTTTACGCACTTCTCACTTTGAAACTCCTGAAGCTCATTTCCCCTAATGCTTAGATCAGCTGTCAGTTGTCCCCTTTTAAGATCTCCAACTCATGCTCACTTCAGGACTTCAAAACTTTTTCTCTGGCGCTATACCTCGCACAATTTTGGACTCCCGAATGCCCGTGAGTTGTCGATCTGAACAACTCTTGGAGTTCTCGCTGCTAAAAGATTAAAATTGTTTGTCGCCTGCTACTTGTGCTTTCTGCTCAAGGTTGTGACCTGTGTGAAAAAGGACCTTGAGAATTTTGTTGTGGACTTGGGAAAATAGGGAGACCAGTGACTGAAACACAGGAGGCAAGTGCTCGTCCTCAGAGAAAAATAGAGGGGCTTGGGGCCGAGGTTTCTCTCGGGTAAGATATTTAAGGAAAACCAAGACACACAAACGAACAAGGGAAAGAAGAGAACGATTTAGAAGCCGAAAGGGGGAAAACTTAAGATTTGGCCTGCGAAAAAGAGAGGGACAGGGCAAAATTACAGACTTAGGTACCGACAATGAACACATATGACTCCAAACAACATTATGTGATAACACTGCCCATTTTTTATTTTGATGAAGAAACTTCTTTTAATAAAGAAATTTCTATTCAAGAAGTTGTGTTCAACAAAAGCATCAAGCAAACGTAAAGGACCAAATATCTAAGGCATCTTCAGAACTTTTCATGAGTGCATCAATTTATGATAATTATGAAGGCTCTGATGAAGAGTTTCAGAGAAATGTATTGCTTTCATTTGTACTTAAAGAAACATCGCCTGATGATCCTGAACAAAATTCAGTTGAAGTAGCACAAACAACCTTTCTTCATCAAAGAAGTAGAGATCCCGAAAAAGGAGTTTAGCATTTTGAACTAGAAGGATAGATTAATGGATAATCATGTATTCACCTTTTATCACTATAAAGATCCGCTTGCAAAATAATTACTGGTTATCAACAATATGAGTTTTTCACTTTTGATTGACTATAAGTATGGATCTCATTTCTTTGATGAATTGCTATTATACATAGTTTTTTTCAATTTAGATATAACCTGAATTGATTTTGTCAATTTAGGTTAAGTTTGTTGGAAATCCAGATAGGGATTTATATTCTTGTATTTATGAGAGCTTATGATCAAATGGCTAAACACCCTTCCTAAGTCATAAGCCAATCAACCAAAGTTGAACCACACCATATGTTCAAGTGCCAATTTATGTCAGCGGGGCCTAAGGGATCTAGCAGAATTGAACCAGATATGGGCGCTAATTGAATGCAGACCGAGGCACCCGGACACCGGGCCACTGGGAGTTGACTGGTGCAAAGTTTTCTACCTATTGACTCCGGTCCAGTTCCAACCGGCCACCGAGCCAACTAGCCACTGTACTCACTAATAACTGTTCCACCGAGCACTATACAACACCAGCCCAACCAACTACCAAGCACACCGACCACCTGGCTAACTAGACCTTGGACCAGCCAGACACTACGCCACCGGGACTAATACAACAACCGACCACTGGGAAGTTCGATTTCTCAGGGTAAGATATGACACGTGGAAGTGGGACCCCTATGGAGTGAGGTCGACATGGATTATCAAGCCAATAAAAACTATCCACATGTTAAAACCATGCACCAATCCACAAGTCAAATGTGAATCCATAAGATCAGCAAGCCCACGCATACACCACGATGGAGAGTCTTGTGCACAATGCTTCAATAAGACGGTGAACTCCCAGTGCATAAAAAAAAAGGTTATATACAATCTTATGGTCAATGTGGCATTATTCCCAAAGGAAAATAAATATAAAGCAATGTCTAGTTCTTTAAAATCTTGATAGTGGTTAAATGGCGTTGATAAAAAGAGTTCCATTCATTCATCCAGTAGGTCTGAATTTCAAAACCCTGTATTCTATTTCAAAAACTCAGTGGAGGCATGAAGATAGCTTCTATGAAGATAAAAACTGTGTAGTTAACTCTTCTAGTTGTCGAGCACTCCAAAGTTGTCTTATCTTTATTCTATTTCAAAAAATCAGTAGAGGCATAGAAGCTCCTATTTTCATTGAGAAATGTGATAACTAACTCTTTGAGTTGTCCAGCACTCCAAAGTTGTTCTATCTTTATTCTATCTCAAAAACTCAGCCGAGGCATGAAGGCAGCTTCTATGAAGACAAAAACTGAGTAACTAACTCTTCTAGTTGTCCATCACTCCAAAGTTGTCTTATCCTTATTCTATTTCAAAAAATCAGTGGAAGCATGAAGGCAGCTTCTATGAAGATAAAAACTTAAGGAAAAAAAAGGGAAGAGGTTAGGCAGTAGAGGATGAGTTTCTTTGTAATAAGTTTATGGTTTTCTCTGTAAATATTTTCTCATTGAGCCAACCATATATTTGATTCACTTCTTGTTTATGTAAAGTCTCTTTTCTCTTTATATTTTCTGTATTAAGTTTCTTTAAATTCATTTTTATTATGTATTCTATTTTTATAATTTTCAAGTTAAATTCTATTTTTGTGATGAAGAAAAATAAAATTTATTTTATGTTACAATTTTTTTTTATAACTTATGTGTTCCATGGATTTTGAATACTTGTCAACCCTTCTTTTATACTTTAATGTATATGATTATATGCTTCTAAGTTACTTTCATAAGTGTAATAATGTTGAATTCATCATCATTGCTCATCACTTGCATTTATCTATTGTTCTTTTGTACTTTAATGTATATGATTATATACTTCTAAATTACTTTTGTAAGTGTAATAATGTTGAATCCATCATCATTGCTCATCACTTGCATTTATCTATTGTTGGATTCATTTAGATTTCCAACAATTTTTTCATTTATAGTTCGAAGACTTCCATAAACTCCTAGGGTGTATGCATTTTTTCTTCATCTCAAATCACCAAAAAATTCCTTACTCATTGTTGTATTTAAGATTTATCGTTCTTCTCATTTTCCTTCACCATTCATTGTCAAATTTTGTGCTCTACTCAACTACTTGCCCAATGGAAAGGCCTTCACTCCAAGAGGATTTATTAATTCTAATTCACTATCATTTACCCTTAACCTTATTTATCTTTTTTTTTAATTCATTTAGATAAAACATTCTGAGCTAAATGTTGAAGAGTTGCTACTTAGTGACATTGTACAACTAACTCCATTAAATCTTATGAGGGAGCCCTATGGTCCAAGAATCAACTTTTGACGTAAAATAAGTTTTGAGATGAGTTGGCATAGTTCCTAAAATAGTGCAAGAATATGAGCCACAATGCACGCAAGTTAATGCAACAATTGATGACAGATGCAATAGTAGTGGAAGCTATGTATTGTTAAATATAATGTAACCTCAACAGTCTGACTGTACACTGTACACTGCCAGCTGTACTGGACAGCTGTAGTTTCTATTTTTGTCTTGCTTGAGCCTATTAAGCTCAGCTATTTCCCTTTACATTGTAACCTCTTCAGTTCTTCTTACATTCTAATATACATTTCAATATACTGTTTTATGTTCTATTCTTTTCTCTCTGCATTTCTTGCTTCACAATTTATCATGGTATCAAAGCTTCAGCAGTAAGCCTCTTCACACAGTCCAGAGAGCAACACGATCCTCATAGCGCAGAGCTTCACGGATCTTGAGAGTACGCGACACTGACTTTTTCACAAGGCTTGGAGAGTTGTGCATATTACTCTCAAAAGATCATCGTAGGAAGCTTGCAGAGGAAGCAGAGAATACAACGATCGAAAGATCGAGGAAGAAGAGAGTGCAAAAGAAGAAACGTTAAAGATTCTTGTAATTTTCAAGAATCATCAAAGACTCACGAAGAAGAGCTGCAGTACGCATGAACATTTAAAGAACTTGAAGAATTCATTCAAAATCGTTAAAGATTGCTGCAGAAGGCACAATTGTTTAAAGATTTTTGGAAATCACTCAAATCTGTCAAAGATTGAAGCAGTGAACAAAGAATCCGTGAATTTCTTTCAAATCTTTGAAAGATTCACAGATCTTTCTTCCACAGGAGCAAAGAATGCGTCTCAAGTTCAAAGAACAACCGTCACGGCCATAAGATTCGTCCTGAGAACGGATCCGAAGTGGGAAACTAGTTGAGAAGGGATGAGGAGAGCACGGGAAAGGCGAAAGAGTTTCAGCCGTTAGATCTTGCGCAGAGGCCCGACCGTCGTTGGATCTGCAAGAAAGTGCACGAGGTTTAATCCTCTGCATTGCCAAGGAATTTTTGACCTGTGAAGTCCCAACATCATCTGGACCATCCATCAAGAGACACGTGGCGAGATCGCGACACTTCGCTCACTCGCAAGGTGTAAAGGTCAGAATACTCTCGTGAGAATTCACGAATCGCGAAATCACGAGTCATTCTGGACTGTTGAATCAAGAAAGATCGTGATCCGTTGATCTTATCCCATTGCAAAATCGGGGATCGGGAGTTGGACGAGCAAAGATTGCACTCCAAAAACTCCGATACGCGATATCGTGAAATCCCAAGAGGACTTGTGAGCCGTCCATCTCAGAGAATAGGTGGCAACAAATCCAAGTGCCGTCAAATCGACATTTCGGAGTTCGCGGTTTTGAAAGACCGTCGCAACAAGAGTTCTAAACTCGCGAAATCGTGATTCATGAAATAATGATAAGATCACAGTCGTCCATTTGACCGGACACGTGGCGGGCATCGAGGAAACCGTCGGTGTTTCGGCATTCAAAGTTTCAAGTTGACAGAGAAGTTGTGTCAACGGAGCATCGCAAGTCGCGATATCCTGAGGCTGAATCAGGATCGTCCATCTTGTGGGGACGCGTGGCGTAAATCCGAGGACTCGGGAAAAGTCCCGAAAAGGAAAAGGCCATTAGCACATTGGGATTCGGCGTTTCGCGAATCCTGAGGACAAGAAGCACGAGCATTTCGAAAATCCAAAGTCTGAAATCCCGACAGGAGGAAAGCTCCGTTGTAGGGCCTAGCTGACGTCATCTCATCAAAACGAGGGATTGCGAATCTCTACGGTGAAACCCCCGAAGCAGAGTTGAGTCATCCATCTGTTGAGGACGCGTGGTAGAGATCGAGGCTTTCGGAAGATTTCCCAAAAGAAGAGTCCATCGGCATTATGGGATTCGACAAATCGCGGTTCTTGGAGACGACAAGTCCGGAACAGAACAAATCGTGAAATCACGAGGAGAAATCAGGACCATCCAATATAGGAGGACACGTGGCAGATTTCAAAGGAATCGGGAAATTTCTCGAAAGGAAAGCGCCATCGAAAAATCAGAGATCGGGGAATCGAGGAGTCAGAAGAGCTCATCATCAGGGTTCACGAAGTCCCGATTCGCGATATCCCGATAAGATCTGGACTGTCATATCACAGCAAGATCTAGACCGTTAAAAGATTCCAAAAGAAAATTTTGCATTTCGGAAATTTGAAAGGAAAAAAATCCGAAAAGCCCGTAGTGCTTTAACATCAAGGCGCGTGGTCACATTGCACGGTGACTAAGGCCAATTCAAGGCCGATAAGATCTTTTCAGCCATCGACAAATTGGCGTTTCGGCGATCGGAGGTAAATACGAAATTTCCCTCTATTTTTTCTGCAAATTTTTTTATGGCGTCGTCTAGCAATTTAGGACCAACTCAGGGTTCGATTCTTCTGGGAAAGAATTACGAGTTTTGATCTCTTCGAATGAGGTCCTTCTTGCAAGAACAAGAATGCTGGGAACCAATGGATCTTGGATATGTGGAACCAGATCCCACAACCCTGTCTGCCATGACAAATCCACAATGAATTGCTCAGGCAACACTGAGGAACCAAGAAAATAAAGTGAAATTTTGGATTCAAAATTCTGTGGATGATACGATTTTTTCAAAAATCATAGGCGCTGGTACTTCAAAACAGGCTTGGGACATCCTTAAATCTTACTACCAAGGAAATGACAGGGTCAAAACAGTTAAACCGCAGACCTTGAGGACGCAATTTGAGACTCTAAGGATGACAGAGTCCGGAAATGTGGATCAGTTCATGACCAGAGTCATGGGAATCGTGAACCAGATTAGATTGACTGGCGAAGCCATCACTGATCAACGAATTGTTGAGAAAATCCTCAGAAGTTTACCCAAGAAATTTGAAATGGTTGTAACAGCAATCCTTGAATCCAAGGATCTGTCAAGATTTTCAACAGATGAACTAATTGTTTCTCTGGTGACACATGAGATGAGACTGCATCTCACAGATGAGTCAATCTCCAATGCCTTCAAAACTCAATTCTCCTTCAGCAGAGGGAGAGGCAAAGGAAGAAGGAGAGGTCACCAAGGAAGAGGGAGCAATCAAAGTGACCCTCACTCCAGTGGAGGTAACAGACAACAATATCTGAATCAAAATTTCCAAGGTCAAAGACAACAACAACAAAATCAACATTAGAATTTTCATCCTCAAAGAGGCAGAGGGAGAAGATCAAATGAGAAATCAAGCATACAATGTTATTACTGCAAAAAGTATGGGCACTATGAATCTGAATGCAGGAAGAAGCAAGCAAATCATCTCTCAGGTAGAGCACATGTGTCAAATCACATGGGAGAAAACGCAGGAGGTATGTTTCTTTCGTGTCACAACATTGAACATCAACCTAAAGATCTCTGGTTGCTGGACAGTGGATGCAGCAATCACATGACAGGTAACAAATAATTACTTTCATGCATTGATTCTTCAATCTCATCTGATATTACACTTGGAAATGATTATTTAGTCAAAGTTCAAGGAAAATGAACTGTTCCTATTCTTACTACACAAAATGTCAAGAAAGACATATACAATGTCTATCATGTTCCAGATCTGAAACATAATCTGTTAAGTGTAGGACAGCTCATTGAACATGGCTATAAGGTACTTTTTGAGGGAGCATCTTGCAAGATATATGACAAATTCCCAAGCAGAAAATTGATTTATGAAATCCTTATGACTCCAAATAGGATGTTTCCTCTTACCCTTAGAACTATAAATCTGAGTCAACCATATGCACAAAGTGCATCCACCCTGAATGAAACAATGGTTTGGCATACAAGATTTGGACATCTACCATTTTAGAGTCTAAGTCTTCTTCAGAAGAACTCCATGGTCAAAGGTCTTCCTATATTTAAAGAGCAAATTCCCCCATGTGAGTCTTGCATACTTGGAAAACATAAGAGAACTAGTTTTCCATAGTCATCAAATCAAGCCAAACAACATCTTGAACTTGTTCACACTGACTATGTGGAACAATGCAAACAGAGTCAATAGGTGGTAGCTTTTACTTTCTAACATTTATTGATGATTTCAGTAGAAAAATATGGATTTATTTTCCCAGACACAAGTCTGAAACATTTACAAAATTCAAAGAATTCAAGGCAGAAGCTGAAAAACAGAGTGACAAATATATCAAAGCACTCAGGTCAGATGGAGGAGGAGAATACAACTCCAGAAAATTTGCAAATTTTTGCAAATCACAAAGCATTATCATGCAAAAAACAGCCAGATATACTCCACAACAGAATGGAGTGGTTGAAAGGAAAAATCAGATAATAATGAATATGGCAAGAACACTTCTTAAAGAGAAAAGTTTGTCAAATAGGTTTTGGGATGAAGTAGTAGCATGCTCAGTTTATCTCTTGAATAAATCACCAACCACAAGTCTAAAGATGAAAGTTCCCCAAGAAACATGGAGTGGAACAAAGCTCAATGTAGCGCATATAAGGACATTTGGATGCATAACATACGCTCACATACCTTCCGAATTAAGGAAGAAACTTGATAATAAAAGTGAGAAATGTATTTTCACTGGATATAGTGAAACATCTAAAGCTTAATCCAATCACCCAGAAACTAATTCTCAGCAAAGATGTAAGATTTCTTTAAAATCAATTCTGGAATGATTCAGAAAATCAACAAATGGACAGTCAAAATCCATTGTTGCCAAGTTTTGAAAACGCAGAAAATTCAGAACAACAAGTACCTCAAACTATTCTCCCAAGATTGCAAGTACAAAGACAACTTGAAAATTCTCAGGATAACTCAACTTTCAGCAGAGAATCATTCTCTGAACCACAGAACCAAAGAACTCGAAGTTTGAGAGAAATCCATCAACAGTTGGATGACTTTGAGCAACACAACCTTTTTGCTTTAATGTCATGTCAACCTACATATTTTAAGGAAGCAGCTAAGGAGCCACATTGGGTTCAAGCCATGAACCAAGAAATTGACTCCATTGAGAAGAACAAGACATGGGATCTTGTTGATTTTCCAACTCACAAGAAGAGTATTGGTGTCAAGTGGGTTTACAAAACTAAACTCAATAAAAAAGGGCAGATCGAAAAACACAAGGAACGGCTTGTTGCCAAAGGCTTCTCACAACAACCAGGTACTGATTATGGTGAAACTTTTGCTCCAGTAGCAAGATTAGACACTGTAAGGACTCTATTCGCCATAACAGCACAACACAAATGGCAAGTATACCAGATGGATGTCAAGTCAGCATTCCTGAATGGTTTCTTAGAAGAAGAAGTTTATGTCGATCAACCACCTGGATTTGAAGTCCAAGAGCACCCAGCCAAAGTATATCAGTTGAAGAAAGCCTTGTATGGCTTAAAACAAGCTCCAAGAGCTTGGTACAGCAGAATTGACACTTATCTAATCAAAAGTGGTTTCAGCAGAAGCCAAAATGAGCCAACTCTTTACACCAAAACAGATCAACACAGTAAAATTTTGATTGTATGTTTATATGTTGTTGACATGATCTATACAGGAAATCTTGAGTTAACAGATTTTAAACATGCCATGCAATCTGAATTTGAGATGACAGATCTTGGCATAATGAAATATTTTTTAGGGATTGAGGTTCATCAATCAGCCAAAGGCATTTTTTTCTGTC
>ML787667.1:596894-607450 GCA_009831015.1 Picea engelmannii | reverse complement strand
AGGTTATGATAGTAGAAAGGAGTAATTTAAATTAAATTTGATGTACAAACTGGATACAAAGCCTAACCATTAATAGATGTAATTCTATAGTCGCTCAGCTTGGTTATTAAAGTTTGCATTAGCTCAGCTTGGTTATTAAAGTTAATATGTATACAAATATTTTACCAAAAAGAATTAACTCGGAACTCAAATAACCCTAACCATTAATAGATGTAGGCATGTAGTCGCTCTGCTTGGTTATCAGGCTATTAAAGTATGCAGTCCCTAGACTTCTGTCAAGCTGTTCGCTGGAATGTTCTCAAGGCCCAGACACTTGATAAATGAAAAAAATAAAACAATTAAATGAATCAGTAATACAATAATTAAACAAAACATTGATTAAACAATACAGAACAAATGTTCAAAAAAAACTAATACAGGGCGGTATGGTTATACCACTGTGTAACCTAGACAATTTCATGAAACCAGGGTTGGAATTTCAAATCCCAACAGTCCCTCAAATTTGATGGTTTCGGCATATTATATACCCGTTTTGATAGATTTTACTAAAACGTTGACGTTGTGGAAATTTTTTAAATTTGCTCATCAAATTTCATCCCTGCATGAATTTTTTTATCTCTTAGGTTTTTTTGGTCAGAATAGGGTCATATAAATTTGGGCAAAATAGCTATTTTTTATTATTTAAATTGCATTTCTGAATGCATAAATGGATTTAGCTTTGATTAAAAATCCCTAGAACACTTGGATTATACAAATTGGGCAGAAAACATATTTAATTTTTGTGTGTTAGCTAAACGTTTTATCTTTTGGGTTTTTTGGTCTTAATAGGGCCATGTAAATTTGGACAAAATAGATATTTTTTCTTGTTTAAATTGCATTTCTGAATGTATAAATGAATTCAGCTTGATTAATAATCTTTAGAACACTTGGATTATACAAACTTAGCCACTCAAGTCTACAGATCTAATCATTACTCACCAGATTGAATTCAGCTTGATTAATAATCTTTAGAACACTTGGATTATACAAACTTAGCCACTCAAATCTACAGATCTAATCATTCCTCACCAGATTTAAAACAAAATTAAACAAAAAAAAAACAAAAAAACAAAACCAAAAAACAATATAAAAATACCTCTTCACACACTACCCTTACAAGAAAAGTTAAGAAAAGATCAAACTACCTTTTACTCTTCACAAAGCTACTAATGACACAGTAATTATGACGTTACAGAAAATCTGAAATATCCGAGGTACATATCATTCTTTGATTGAATTCTGTCTCAGTGTATCCCAAGACAATATTTATTAGTGAATCTGAGGTCTTCGAGGTAGATATCATTCTTCGACTGCTGTCTATAGATACTGTCACCGATCAGATACTCCGGGCATTTGGACTTATCTCCTCAGCCACACCAAGGGAAGGAGCCACTGTATATATGTAGATCAAGTGGGGCATTCCAGAAGACAAAATATCCACGCAATGGTCTACGTGAGCTATGATGACCGAGATCAAGTAGAAATTTCCTTTCTCAACAGGAGAGTTTGTCCCTAACCTAAGAAGTATGCTTATACATCTAGTTAGACCTTTGTTTTCTCTTTTGCCTAACAAAAACTCCTATATACATAATATAGCATACATAGTGAAGATATACAGAATATAGCATTCATATTGAAGATATGGATGGTCAATAAAATTGACTAAAATTGACTGTATATGTAGAAAGCTATCTCATTACATTAAAGAAAAGAAGGCCATATTTTAAACTTTTTAAGTTATATTTGTTTAATAATCTGCTAAAAATTGTTGTATCTGTATATATATGAGTATAAGTGGTTTGTTTTGTCTAATCCTAATATCCAGGAGTTTTTCAATCCACTGAATTTATTTTTACATTAAAAAATGCAATTTAAACAACAAAAAATTGTGATTTCTGTGTAAATTTATGTATCCAGATTCTCTCAAAATGACAAAAACCTAAAACAAGTAAACAACACCTTAAAAAAGAACAGATTTAGACATAACACATATAGGGTTGGCTGATTAATTATGCTAAAAGGTAAACATATATCTTTTGCCTCATGCACCTCCTAGAATAAAAGACTACCCAGAGCAGAGTAGCTGGGATGATAGTTTGCAGAACTAATTATGTTAAAAGGTAAACATATATCTTTTGCCTCATACACCTCCTTGAATAAAAAGCTACCCAGAGCAGAGTAGCTGGGACGATAGTTTGCAGAACTGACAGACAAAAAATCCAAATGTCCCATTCAATCATCTACACCTCATGCTCTTTTCACCTGCCCAGTCTTATCAACTCCTGCACCCCATGCTCTTTTCGCCTTCCCAGTCTTATCAACTCCCTGCCAAAAATACAGGCACTTGCTGCTCTACAGCTCGGTTTGTTTTCATTATAATATCTTTTCTTAACAGCCGTTGTTCTGGTTTCAAATTGTTGCTGATGTTGAAGTAATGTTCATTGATTAATATGAACGGTTGTTTGATTGTTTGGAGTCTAAATTTTATTTGCAATTTAAATGCTCTCAAACATTTGTTGTGCCCAAGGTCAATGGCAACGTCATAATTTTCAGCATTTCTCTACTTCCATGTCCGAACACAAGTCAATGACTAAAATAGTACTGCTGTCAATGTCACTGTCTGTGTCTTTTCTAGCAAAGATTCGATATTCAAGCTTGAATATTATTCTTCTATGAAATGCTTATGTCGCTTACTATCTTGGGAAAGATTGTTTAAATTTCTCCGCAGATTTTTCAAATGGTATGCACAACATCAATTTCTGTGTAGGATAATTTTGAGGATCAATATTCTCATTGTACTAACGTATAGGATGATGCCGGGTTTGTAGTTTTTATCTCTCGATGATAATTTGTAGCATGCTTCATATTCTGCTAGGAAAATACTGTAAAGAGATGGGTGATGTGCTTTATATCTATCTATGATTGAAGCACACATAATATTTTACAGTCATCTAGCTCTATTTCCATTAGTTTAAGTTTTGTAAGTTTAAATGTCTTTTTTTTTAATGACAACGATGTGTTGACTAAGATTATTTTCCTTGTTTAGTGGTTGGACATTTCTTGCATCTCAAGTTGATCACTGAGATGTTTAGTGGTTGGACATTTCTTGCATGTCAAGTTGAGCACTGCTAAGTTTTTGGATTCATTGGCCACTTTTACATCTTTGTCTTTTACAGAGTATACATATATTCTACAAATTGATAAATTGTGAAGCAAGAAATGCAGAGAGAAAGAATAGAACAAAAAATAGTATATTAGAATATCAGAAGAAGAGTACAAAACAAGTACATGAAGAAGTTCTGAAGTAGTAAGTCATATGAAAATGGAAATAGCTAAGCTAAATAGGCTCAAGCAAAATAAGAATAGAAAGTACAACTGACCAGGACAGTTGGCAGTGTACAGTCAGCTTGTTGAGGTTACATTATATTTAACACTCCCTCTTAAACTCAACAGTTACAAACATCAACACTGATTATGCCTAAGTGCTGTCTTTGAAAATCAAAAACAGATTTTCCTAGTGGCTTTGTAAAGATATCAGCAAGCTGATCTCGAGAACCACAGAAATGTAGTACAATATCACCATTATTGACTAGCTTGCGTATGAAATGAAAACGAGTGTCAATGTGTCTGCTTTTCTTGTGAAACACATGATTTTTGGATAAAGTAATTGCTGAAGTATTATCACAAAAAATAGGAGTTGGATCATTTTCTGTATGTGACATATCTTTTAATATTCTTCTCAGCCACACAGTTTGACAAGAAGCTGAGGTAGCAGCGACATACTCTGCCTCTACAGAAGATATTGAAACAATTGGCTACTTCTTTGATGCCCATGAGATGAGGTTGGTGCCCAATTGAAAAACATGTCCACATGTGGTCTTCCTGTCATCTAGGCTGCCTGCAAAATCACTGTCTGTGTAACCAGAAAGTTGATTACTATCAGACTTAGTGTACCATAAGACGAAATTGACAGTTCCTGCAACATATCTCAGAATTAGTTTCGCCATTTTCCAATGAGAATCTTTGGGGGAATTCCATGAATCTAGAAACAAGGTTGGTTGCATACATAATGTCAGGCCTAGTTGCTGTAAGATACAACAAACTGCCTACTAAACTTTTGTATAGGGTAGAGTCCATTGTAGGGCCTTCATCTTTCTTGCTCAATTTTGTGCCTAGTGGTATGGGGGTTTCTGTTGGATTGCATTCTTCTATGCGAAATCTTTTGAGGATGTTTGTTGCATACTTTTGCTGACAGATAAAAATTCCTTTGGTTTATTGATCAACCTCAATCCCTAAAAAATATTCCATTATGCCAAGATCTGTCATCTCAAACTTAGATTGCATGGCATGTTTAAAATTTGTTAACTCAAGATTTCCCGTATAGATCATGTCATCAACATATAAACATACAATCAAAATTTTACCGTGCTGATCTGTTTTGGTGTAAAGAGTTGGCTCATTTTGGCTTCTGCTGAAACCACTTTTGATCAGATAAGTGTCAATTCAGCTGTACCAAGCTCTTGGAGCTTGTTTTAAGCCATACAAGGTTTTCTTCAACCGATATACTTTGGTTGGCTGCTCTTGGACTTCAAATCCAGGTGGTTGATCGACATAAACTTCTTCTTCTAAAAGACCATTCATGAATGTTGACTTGACATCCATCTGGTATACTTTCCATTTGTGTTGGGCTGCTATGGCCAATAGAGTCCTTACAGTGTCTAATCTTGCTACTGGAGCAAAAGTTTCACCATAATCAGTACCTGGTTGTTGTGAGAATCCTTTGTCAACAAGTCTTGCCTTGTGTTTTCCGATCTGCCCTTTTTCATTGAGTTTAGTTTTGTAAACTCACTTGACACCAATACTCTTTTTGTGACTTGGAAAATCAACAAGATCACATGTCTTGTTCTTCTCAATGGAGTCAATTTCTTGGTTCATGGCTTGAACCCAATGTGGCTCCTTAGCTGCTTCCTTAAAAGATGTAGGTTGACATGACATTAAAGCAAAAAGGTTGTGTTGTTCAAAGTCATCCAACTGCTGATGGATTTCTCTCAAACTTCAAGTTCTCTGATTTTGTGGTTCAAAGAATGATTCCTTGCTAGAAGTTGAGTTATCATGAGAATTTTCAGGTTGTCCTTGTACCTGCAATCTTGGAAGAATAGTTTGAGGTACTTGCTGTCCTGAATTTTCTGCATTTTCAGAACTTGGCAGCAATGGATTTTGACTGTCCATTTGCTAATTTTCTAAATCATTCAAGAATTGATTTTCTAGAAATTTTACATCTCTGCTGAGAATTAGTTTCTTGGTGATTGGATTGTAAAGCCTGTAAGCTTTAGATGTTTCACTATATCCAATGAAAATACATTTCTCACTTCAGTCATCAAGTTTCTCACTTCAGTCTTTGTACTCACTAATAAATGTTCCACCGAGCACTATACAACACCAGCCCAACCAACTACCAAGCACACCAACCACCTGGCTAACTAGACCTTGGACCAGCCAGACACTACGCCACCGGGACTAATACAACAACCAACCACTGGGAAGTTCGATTTCTCAGGGTAAGATATGACACGTGGAAGTGGGACCCCTATGGCGTAAGGTCGACATGGATTATCAAGCCAATAAAAACTATCCACATGTTAAAACCATGCACCAATCCCCAAGTCAAATGTGAATCCATAAGATCAGCAAGCCCACGCATACACCACGATGGAGATTCTTGTGCATAATGCTTCAATAAGACAATGAACTCCCAGTGCATACAAAAAAAGGTTATATACAATCTTATGGTCAATGTGGCATTATTCCCAAAGGAAAATAAATATAAAGGAATGTCTAGTTCTTTAAAATCTTGATAGTGGTTAAATGGTGTTGATAAAAAGAGTTCCATTCATTCATCCAGTAGGTCTGAATTTCAAAACCATGTATGCCATAGAAGTTTTAATTAAAGCCGTGATAATAAACACAAACTGAAGAACAAAAGTAACAACTTGAAAATCAAGTGGTAGCACAGGATTATTGGAGAATTGATGATGATCAACAACAAACCCCTATTTTCATTGAGAAATGTGAAAACTAACTCTTCGAGTTGTCCAACACTCCAAAGTTCTCCTATCTTTAACTAACTCTTCGAGTTGTCTAGCACGCCAAAGTTCTCCTATCTTTATTCTATTTCAAAAACTCAGTGGAGGCATGAAGGCAGCTTCTAAGAAGATAAAAACTGAGTAACTAATTCTTCGAGTTGTCGAGCACTCCAAAGTTAGTCTATCTTTATTCTATTTCAAAAACTTAGTGGAGACATGGAGATAGCTTCTATGAAGATAAAAACTCAGTAATTAACTCTTCTAGTTTTCGAGCACTTCAAAGTTGTCTTATCTTTATTCTATTTCAAAAAATCAGTAGAGGCATAGAATCTCCTATTTTCATTGAGAAATGTGATAACTAACTCTTTGAGTTGTCCAACACTCCAAAGTTGTTCTATCTTTATTCTATTTCAAAAACTCAGCGGAGGCATGAAGGCATCTTCTATGAAGATAAAAACTGAGTAACTAACTCTTCTAGTTGTCCATCACTCCAAAGTTGTCTTATCTTTATTCTATTTCAAAAAATCAGTGGAGGCATGAAGGCAGCTTCTATGAAGATAAAAACTTAGGGAAAGAAAAGGGGAAGAGGTTAGGTAGTAGAGAATGAGTTTCTTTGTAATAAATTTATGGCTTTCTCTGTAAATATTTTCTTATTGAGAGAACCATATATTTGATTCACCTCTTGTTTATGTAGAGTCTTTTTTCTGTTTATATTTTTTTGTATTAAGCTTCTTTAAATTCATTTTTATTATGTATTCTATTTTTATAATTTTCAAATTAAATTCTATTTTTGTGTTGAAGAAAAATAAAATTCATTTTGTGTTACAATTTGTTTTTATAACTTATGTGGTCCATGGATTTTGAATACTTGTCAACCCTTCTTTTGTACTTTAATGTATATGATTATATGTTTCTAAGTTACTTTCATAAGTGTAATAATGTTGAATTCATCATCATTGCTCATCACTTGCATTTATCTATTGTTCTTTTGTACTTTAATGTATATGATTATATACTTCTAAATTACTTTCGTAAGTGTAATAATGTTGAATCCATCATCATTGCTCATCACTTGCATTTATCTATTGTTGGATTCATTTAGATTTCCAACAATTTTTTCATTTATAGTTCGAAGACTTCTATAAACTCCTAGGGTGTATGCATTTTTTCTTCATTTCAAATCACCAAAAAATTCCTTACTCATTGTTGTATTTAAGATTTATCGTTCTTCTCATTTTCCTTCAACATTCATTGTCAAATTTTGTGCTCTGCTCAACTACTTGCCCAATGGAAATGCCTTCACTCCAAGAGGATTTATTAATTCTAATTTGCTATCATTTACCCTTAACCTTATTTATCCTTTTTTTTTAATTCATTTAGATAAAACATTCTGAGCTAAATGTTGAAGAGTTGCTACTTAGTGACATCGTACAACTAACTCCATTAAATCTTATGAAAAAGCCCTATGGTCCAAGAACCAACTTTTGACCTAAAATAAGTTTTGAGATGAGTTGGCATAGTTCCTAAAATAGTGCAAGAATATGAGCCACAATGCACGCAAGTTAATGCAACAATTGATGACAGATGCAATAGTAGTGGAAGCGATGTAGGAGTAGCCAGCTCCCATGATAGTGCTCGCTTGTACTCAGAGTCAACTTCCAACCCTTCCAAACCAAACAATTGGGTCAAGCTTCGCTTTCCAAACCGCTTGACCAAGGATCGGTCTTTAACCTTCATCAATATATCCATTAAATGACCATTCTTCTGAACACATTTGAGTATTCTTCCTGAATTTGAAATACTCCATGAAACTACCTATACAAGAAAATGATGGTTAAGATGATTGTTTGAATATGACTCTCTACGTAGCATCATTATAGGCATGTTTTGGGAAATTTGACAGTGGCAAGAAGGGTGTTGTTATAGATATGTAAGTGCACTGTTTGTATACCTTTTTAGCAGCCAATAAGCCAATAGTCAGGGTGCCTTGCCCTGGAATAATTTCCAGGGCACATACTGGAACCCTTGACCTCGACCTCGCCCCTTAACCTAGGAGGGCACGCCCACTGTTGGAAACCCTCTCAGCCAGACTAAAGACAGATGACAAATGCAACGTGTTTTTAAAAACCAGCACAGCCACTAAAGATAGTAGAAAGGAGTAATTTAAATTAAATTTGATGTACAAACTGGATACAAAGCCTAACCATTAATAGATGTAATTCTATAGTCGCTCAGCTTGGTTATTAGGCTATTAAAGTATGCATTCCCTAGACTTCTGTCTAGCTCTTCACTGGAATGTTCTCAAGGCCCAGACACTTGATAAATGAAAAAAATAAAACAATTAAATGAACCAGTAATAAAATAATTAAACAAAACATTGATTAAACAATACATAACAAATGTTTAAAGAAACTAATACATGGCGGTTATGTTAAATATATTGTACCCTCAACAGTATGACTGTACACTGCCAATTGTACTGGATAGTTGTCCTTTCTATTTTTGTCTTGCTTGAGTATATATAGCTCAACCATCTTACATTGTAAGTGTGATCTTCTGAGTTCTGTACTTCTTCATACATTTGAATATACTATTCTTTTCTCTCTGCATTTCTCTATCCTTCACAATTTATCATGGTATCAGAGCTTCAGCAGTAAGTCTCTTCACACAGTCGGGAGAGCAACTCGATCCTCACAGCGTAGAGCCTCACGGATCTTGAGAGCACGCGTCACAGACTTTTCACAAGGTTTGGAAAGCTGTCTGCAATACTCTTTAAAGATTGTCGTAAGAAGCTTGCGGAGGAAGCAGAGATAGCAGGAGAAGAAACTTTAAAGAAACCTGCACAGTTTTTCAAAGAACCGTCAAAKATTGACGCAGAAGAGTTGCAGAACGGAAGTTCRCTTAAAGAACTCGAWGAAAACGCTCAAAATTGTTAAAGATTCATGAGAAAGGAAGAATCGTTTAAAGATTTCAAGAAATCGCTCAAATCTGTCAAAGATTGTAGCAGATAACGAAGAATTCGTGAACTTCTTTCAAATTTTTGAAAGATTCACGAATCTTTTCTTCCACATGAGGAATTCTATCAAATTCGTCAAAGATCGCGTCAAACACGCAAGGAACAACCAGTGAGGCCATAAGATTCGTCCTGCATACGAATTCGAAGTGGAAAACCAGTTCAGAAGGGAACAAGAAAGCGCGGAACAGGCGAAAGAATTTCAGCCGTCAGATCTTGAACACAGGCCCGACAGCCGTTAGATCAGCAAGAAGTTGCACGACGATTAGTCGTGTGGAGCGCACAGGAGGTTTTTTCACTTGCGAAATCCCGACGTCACCTTGACCGTCCGATCAAGAGACACGTTGCGAGATCCTATCCCATCGCACAATCTCGAAACGATCACAGCCGTCCATCTCACAGGACAGGTGGCAGCAGATTAGACCATCGGCATATCGACATTCGAGGTTTCAAGTAGTCAATGAAACTTGACATCGCAATTCGCGAAATCGCGATACGCGATATAGCGATAAGATCTCAGCCGTCCGTTTGTTAGGACACGTGGCGAACATCGCAGCGCCAGTCGGCATTTCGGAGTTCGGGGTTTCAAGTTGTCAAAAAAATTTGACATCGCAACTCGCGAAATCGCGATACGCGAAATCCCGATAAGATCTCAGCCGTCCATTTTTGACCGGACACGTGGCAGACATCAAGGGCACCGTCAGCGTATCAGCATTCGGGGTTTCATGTTGACAGAGGTTTGGAGCATCGCAAGTCGCGATATCCCGAGGACGCATCAGGACCGTCCATCTATCCTGGACGCGTGGCGCAAATCCAGCGACTCGAAAAAAGTCTCGAAGAGGAAAGCGCCATCGGCACATCGGGATTCGGAAAATCGCGAAACCTGAGAACAAGTGATCGGGTTTCTTTCCAGTGAAATCCCCGACGCAAATCTAGCCGTCCATCTGCTCAGGATGCGTGGCAGAGATCGAGGCTTTCGGGAAAAGTCCCGATAGCGAGTTCATCAGTTTTTCGAGATTCGACATTTCGCGGATCCTGAAGACAAGAGGTCCAGGACACATCATATCACGAAATCGCGAGGAGAGATCATGACCGTCCGTCTGCTGGGACACGTGGCAGCAATCAACGAAATCAGAAAAAATCCCGAAAGGAAGCACGCCATCGGAATATCGGCGATCGCGAAATCAAGGAGGCAAAGAACCTCGACATAAAAAATCACGAAATCCTGATTCGCGATATCCCGATACGATCTAGACCATCCGATCAATGCACGATCTAGACCGTTGAAAAGTTGAAAGGCTATTTTTCGCATTTCGGCGATTTGAAAGCCAAAGGAACGGGAAAAGCCCGTAGCGCTTACACAAGGCGCGTGGTCACATTGCAAGGAGACCAAGGGCCATCTAAAGCTCGATAAGCTCCTA
>ML787667.1:578129-589075 GCA_009831015.1 Picea engelmannii | reverse complement strand
AAAAAAAAAAAAAAAAAAAGCAAAAACTTAAAAATTGACATAAATTATGATGTATTTTATGTGAATTCAAATTTGACAAAGTACTTTAGTTTTAAATAATGTGTTTTCTTATATTATCCCAAACCCCTAGCATAGAACTCCAAAGTATTATTTATATAAATATACATAGATATAAAATATAAATGCTTTTTACAATTTTAAAAATTAATTGTAAATTAAATTAATTCATAAACTAAAAAAATTGGTAAATTAAATTAACTCATAAATAAAAAAAAATAATTGTAAGTTAAACTATTTCATAAATTATTTAACTATGCAACTTTATTCAAATTCTTATCCCTTTTATAATCCAAAAAACCTAATATTGAGAATTCAACAATTAATTATAAAACCTAAAATTCCTTTATATGTTCCATGTCTTGCTACTTGTTACTTCTTGTTAGTATCTATCTCATGATCAAAGTAGTGGACACACATTTTGTAGCAATTTTGTTTTGTTTGTTTATGTAGCATTGTACAAGGATCCATAATTCCTTTGCATGGTTTTAAAACAATCTATAGGATTCTATAACACTTGTCCTTCAAATGTCATAACATTGCTAATGCTTTCCACACCTCTACAAGTGGTTGTAGTTGTAGCATTCTACAACACATTGTAATAGTTTGCAACAAGATGTAAAATGTTATGCAAGGTGTTGTAGGGTTAGAAATATGAGGAGTTTGGTATAAGCATCATGTATTACTAGGTTTAGTGTACTACCAGGTTTAGTGCTCAATGATCGAATAATATTAATAAATGAGTTGGTGATATCATTTTAATGAACTTTTAGATAGAGAAGATGAGGCCGCAATTGGTAGATTAATGTGCCAATCTAGGGTTCAATACAATTGCTTATTATACACCATCAGTGCAAAAAAAAATTCTTAAACACTAATTAGCTAGGAATTTTCTTGTGAAAAAGGTTATGATAAAGACAAAATCATTCTTGTAGAATCAAATAATAGGAATGAAAAGAGTTGAAATTGTAGATATATTTAAAACACTCACACATTCAAATTAAATAAAAAGACACACATTCCAAAGTAACACTACCAAACATTATAGAAATGAAACCAATCACAACTTATGTAGAAGAAAACACACCATATAAGAGTATAATTAATTGAGGATGGAGCCAATGATCTTATTTCTATATTTGAGTGAGTTCAAAATAAACAAAGTAGGGTGTCAATCCTTATTGCATCACTACAACAAACTTTTAGAATTAAACTAAGCATGAAATATGTATGTTACGCTTACACAAATCATGAAGGTGATGGGAAACACACTTTTATATATTAGTAAATCATCAAAGATATACTTCAATCTTTGTATCCCCTCGATAAGGTTTACTGACACTTTATTGACAATGGGCATGATAATAGATAAATACAAACCAACAATGAAGATAGTTTAAATAATCCAATGACTAGAAGAAAGAACATGACCACCATTTGAAGAAAATTTGGTCGTATAGACATGTCACTAGTCATCTTTTGTCTAATAGATTCTGAATATGACCTAAATAGAGCTTGATACTTCATTAATATTGATGTTTCAATGTTATTATATATTTAGTTATATGTAACAAGCAAATGGGACAATTTTCCACAACTATTGCTATTAATTTTATAGAATTAACAAAATTCCCTAATGCCACCTTAATGTTTCATGGAAAATTAAAATATTTTTATAGTAATCAAAAATGTTTTATAGAAACAATTAGAATTATGCAATTACTATAATTATTCTCTAGCAACTAAAAATGTTTTGTAGCAACATCAAGAATTTTATAATGTTGTATTAACAATCTTTTTAAAGACTACAACGATGTCCATTATCTTATAATATCTATAGTAGTGCTTTTATAGTGAATTATTGGTTCTCAAAAAGATCAAATAATTAAAAGTAATCATGCATATATATTTTATATTAATAAAAAACAGATAAATATAGATAAATAATAAAACATACACCACATCCTTTCAATCTATACTTTGGAAACTACTGGTATCAAATTAGAGAATGAAGTGGACATACGAAAAAGGAAAAGAGAGGTTTAAGGTTCGAAGAGGTCCAACATTGCTCTAATTAAGATAGCTAGTTGGCAAGTAAAATTGGTATTTTAAGAAAATGTCCTCTAAAATTCCAAAAATGCCAAAGAAACACATGGAGATGTTATTTTTTTTTAAGAATATTCACAATCTTTTTTTTTCCCTTTAATTCTTTATATGTTTTTTCAATTCTTTCGAAAGAAATCAAACCATAAAATTGTTAGTTTTTAATCATTAATTTAAATATATGCTAAAAAAATATTTTTAAACAAATAGTAAAATTTAAAGAAATCAAAGAATAAATATATATATATAAAAATGGATTTTAAATGTTAAAAATTGTCAACATCAAAGTGAAACTAAAAATTCATGCATTTTGAGAAAACAAAAGTGCAAAAATATTATCCATTAATTATGTATGTATAAATAACAATGCAATCAAGTTTACTAAGAATTAGAAGAGTCTTATTCTACAAATCTTTCTGCATTTAGGAAGACAATAACTCAATTGCCCCTTCATCTTCATTATTGTTGTAGTGTTGTGTAAATATATTTTCTTGAAAGATTTCTTGTATAGTCTTATGAATATGACTACCTTTTGTTAATTCAAATTCATATATAGAGAGAGAGAACACCACCGATCCCTTTACATAATTTTCCTACAAGAATATGAAGCATGTTACAAACTTCCATCGAAGAAATAAAAGAAAAATGATATCATCTGATACATTAGTACAATGAGCATTGTTACCAACCCAATTAACGACCTCGTCAAGGTCTCTTGAGTTGCTAAGGCAACATCACGTAGAACAAGTTCCCAATGTCACTACATCACAATTCCTTCCATATTCAAGTCCAACTCCTACACTAAAGGACTTTGGGAGGGTTCTCCAACACAACAACTTCAATAAAAATTAAATAGACCAACACCTTAAACAATTATGAGATGAAAGTAGGAGTTAATGAGATGAAAGTAGGAGTTAAGTATTTATAACGAATGATCTGAAATGATAATTAGCTAATAGAAAAAATGCAGATCAACAAACTAAAACCACTCCATATTTGTAAGATAAGTCAAGTAATACTAAAGAAAAAGAGTGGTGAATGCCCTTAACAATCCTTAGGATGAAACCATTAATATACCTCTTGGTAATTTCCTTTCCTTATATGTTCTCCCTCATTGTATTGAGTTTTTAGATCTGAAATATGTAAGAACAAAGCTCAAAACAACAAGAAAAATGGTCTTTCTATGGCCTCCCACAAGTACTAGGCACCTTAGATCATTAGATATGTGGGTTATGAAGTTTGGGAAACAAGCTAAGAGTGATTTCCTATGCTCAAAGATTCATATCTCCAAAAAAATGGTAGTTTCCAATAGGCTAGAAATCACTCTACAAGTTTTGGGTTGAAATTTGCCAAGGGTTGAGACCCATAAAATATTTCATCCAATAAATAGATTTTTTTGGTTGTAAATTATTGATAAATCCTAGAAAATAAATGATATAACTTTGAAGAATAAGTCTGGAACCTAAGCAGGGGTTTCTTGAGATGATATACTTACTTGTGTGCCTTCTATGAAGAAGAAACTTGTTAGATTTGATGTATTTTGTTGTTATAAGTTGCATATCTTTACAATTTCTCAAATATACCCTTGTGAAATATACAATTAATCCCATAAATCAAAGGGTGAATTATCTTTGGGTAGAGAGAAAATCTATAGATAAAATAAATTAAAGTGAGCTAGCTAAAGTAAAATATTTTTTGTATTTTTGTAATATGTAAAACAAAGGATATGGAGATTTTTAATATTTTTAATAATGATGGTTAAGTATGTGAGACTTACCTTGGTCTTTATCTTACCTATTGATGTGATAGAACATGACCATAACCCCTTTTAAGTTAGCTTGAGTATTTGGGCTAGAGATTGGGTTTGGATTCAAAGAGACCAATCAACCACAATTATCATATATATATATATATATATATATATATATATATATATATATATCAATTTCTTCTAGAAAATCTCCTATTAGGGATGATGTCCAAACCAATCAACCAACCTTGATGCAAGTAAGAACAAACCCTTGTTGAAGACACTCCCAACAAGAGTTTCTCCACCCTTAGAGTTTGAAACACTAAACACCAATGAAAAAAGAGGACAAGACAAAGAGTTTTGGTCCCTTCTTCCAAGTGACTAGATAACCCCTCGTGGATTATCCAACATATTTTTGCAAATACCCAATTACAAACTTTAATATTATGAAGCACTAAAATCCTTAGCCAAGAAAGAAAATCATAAAAAAATCAATCCACAAATATAAAAAATAAATAAAAATTCAATAATATGGCATTATGATGTCAAAGATCGACAACAATTCAATTGAGTAGAAGGTCTAATCTTTTATAATCCTAGTTTGTAACAACTAGTTTCCCTCTCCCCATTAAAATTAATTGTTTGACTTGTCATCCGCAAAGTTCAAAGACTAAGTCACAAAAATATTTTTTTACCTAAAAATCTACCCACTAAGGGGTCGTATAGCTCAAAGAATGTTCCACATCTAGTAGAGATGATCCATTTTCTTTGAAGAGAGTGTCAATGACTAGTTGGTTCCAACGTTCAAGTTAGTTTACCAAATAACTCACTTTGACTTTGAGAAATGTGCCAACAGCTAAGAAAATGGTGTGATTTAATTTATTTGGGAGCCAATTTCATTTGCTGGGCATCGACTTTGCTGAATTAAAGTTCCCACATTTATATTTTGACTTCCACATTCCATTTTGTCGATCCACAACTCACGTGTTTGACATTATTTTTCATGCTCAATGATTAATTAAAGGGCAGGGGGTTGATCCCTTAAGAATGGTGCGATTCCTTGGAGGTGTATGCTGATTTATTTATTTGGTGGCTCATCCAATGAAGTGAAGACGAATTAAGTTATTGCGGGATTCGGTTATGAGAAATGGGCTCAATACTTACTGCTGGCCAATGTGATTAGGCGACTCTCTTGAGAACCCATAGCTTCATATGTAATCCTTGTTCGTTAATTTATTTTAGAGTTTTAAAGAGGTGACTTCTTCATTATATGGAACGACTAGCTTACTAGTGTCTAATAATTAGTGGCTCCCTTTCTAATTCCACTAACATGCCACCTTTAATACATTCACCATGTGCCCTCTTCATAAATCTCACTTAAGGTGTATAACTCACGTCGTGGTATTGGAGAAGGGGGTCACTTAAGGTGTATAACTCACGTCGTGGTATTGGAGAAGGGGGGTGGCCCCTTGGTTGATGTCACCATTAATCCACTTCTTAGGTGCACCCTCTTCATAATATAATATTTTCCCTTTTTCTTTTTGACCATAATAAAACCATAAAAGGGTTTTACCATAATAAAAATGATAAAGGGGGTGTTCTTCTTATTGAAATTCTCTCTTTCTTTCTTAGCAAGTGCTCCCCCCATCAATTTTTTTTTTACCATAAAGTATGTGTAAAAGGGTGTGCGCCCCTTTAGAATAATCTTTCCTTGATGTGGTTGAAGGGGTTGACCCTTTATAAAATGTTCTCACTTTAACTCCTTTATGAATTAGAACATAAGTCCATGTCATCTACCATGTTAGCCATACAATTCATATATAACATGATAAGCCTTCATAAGATGTGAACATAATCATGAGCTAGAATCCATCAACCAATGATATGTGAGCAAGAAGAAAAAAGTTGTGTGATTGATGCCTCGAGATAGTGAGACTACTGCAAATTGTGAGATTTCCATTTTGAGAAATATAAAGTGATAAATGTACACAGGCCAAGAAATGTAAACAAACTCTAGACACATCATGACCAAGTGGGAAATGACATAGGTGTGCAACACCATGGGCGGATTATCCCTACAAAGTGTGATCACCCCTACAATACAAATCAATGGCTTCATAAACCCATGTGTCCTAATAGACCCACCCCAAGACCTCCAATCCTATGCAAGGTGAAAGATAATGATAATGGGTACTAAAAGCATTAGGTATGGCTGACCTTCAAGGTCTAGAAGTCCATAGTAAAATGTCATCCACATGGTCTATGGGGATTTAACTTGCATCTTCTTAGGCTCACAATGGTGTAGCCAAGTGAAAAATCACAGGATAACTCTGTAAGAGATAACAACTAGCTACAACTGCAAGACATGTGCTCTTCTCACGAGGATGTGGGAACAGTAGAATCTCAACCTGTATGCTTGAAACAATCTCATGGAAGTTGCATTAAATTCTAGGAAAGAGAATATGATGCAAGGTGTTATCCCTTCCCAGAGGAAAAAAAATCCAAAACCAAATGCATCTAATCTAGGAAATGATATAACAACACCCAATGAAATTAAATCACACAAACAAATATTGAAACTAACTTATTATACTAAAGGAAATAAATTGTGATAAAATAAGAAAACATCTAAACTAATGTAATGCTCATAATAGGATTAAGTCATTAGAAAATAAGGGGGCTTGAGAAATCGACCTTTGGTTTGTTCAGGTGAAGGAAGGATACATTATTGAGTCTGTTGTATAATACAATGCTTCTTTCAATGAGGCTGAAAGAATTTTTGTTGAAGGTCCTAGGAAAAGGATGTTGGAATAAATTTTGTTGTCGATCAAGATGATGTCCATGGAGAAAGGATTGATTCACATGGATCCTAAAAGAATGTTTGATTATAATCCCCTAGTGTTGGGGGGGGCATGAAAATATGGGGGAAAAGAGAGAGAGAAGATGGATCTGCTGAGATGATACAAAATATTCTAAGATAAGGTGAGGGAAAGAATGGACCCATAGGAGCAGATGATAGAAAGAGACGAGAGATATGTAATAAGATTTGAGCTAAGGAGGAAAGCATAAGAGCAGACTAGAAACAAGTTAATAAGGGGTTTTAGATGAGGGATCAAACCCGGGATGAAGAGGAAGGAGACCTCACCAGGAAGAAGTGTGGGAGAGAGTATTGTTCCAGAGAGGAGAAAAATTGAAGTTGGGAGGACAAACAGGAGTGTCATTAGGAGTAGGTTATCCAACGAAGATACCAAAATTAGGGGTAGTAGGGGTAGAGAAGATGAAGTCTGACCCCCTTGGTTGTTGCGAGATGCCGCAAGTTCATAGTGTAACAACCCTAGTTGAACAAATGTTTAAGGATTATTAAGTAAAAATTAATTAGGGGATTAATCGTATATGGTATTAATTAAAGAAGATAGGTATAATAATACTAATTAAATAATTATTAATTAATTAATGGTTGCAATTTGATTAATTAACTACCTATTACATTTAATAACATGAGTATTAAATTTAATAGATTAATAAGTTATATTATTTAAATTAAAAGGTTACGTACATGAAAAGGGATAACTTATTAAGTACGAGAGGATGAAATAATAAATGAAAGGATAAGGGGCATTAACGAGGAGTAGGTAAGGAAGTAAATGCATGAGGCGGTGAAGGAAGGATATGGATGGGAGGAGGGTTACGAAGGGGAGGATCATTTTTCGACGGGAGATTGTTGGGGGCTCGCTTGGATTTGCGGAGAGGAGAGTGGAGTTTGGGAGTGGGAAGGTTTAGTACAGGGGCACTGGTTTGCTGGAGGTTTTGGGCACGGGGAGCTAGGATATCCATATGATATCCAGGAGCTAGGAATTTGACCTAGTTGGCAGGGTGGAACAAGGTTTTGGGCACTGTTTACACAGTGCAACAACGGTCAACAAGGCAAGTGAACAAAAAGAGGCGAACAAATGGAGGGTTAGCATCAGACCCAGGTATTTAAAATTGTGTATTGTTTTATTTTGCTATGAAATTTATTAATTGTGGATAAATCTATATGTGAATGTGCTGCGAATGTGCTCAATTAAAGAAATTTTTGAATTTTACTAATTTGCTCAATATAGAAGAAATTTGTGAATTTTCTGAAATCAATACTGTTACAATTATGTAATTATTTGATGTTAAATCTATTCGCCCCCTACACATAGGAATATGAGGTGCAAAGTAGATGTGCAGAAGTAGGAGAGGATGATCAAGGTACCCCACAAGGAGGAGAAGAGGAGTTAACGATAGTAAATGGTATTGCATGGTTGTAAGTAGAAAACTTTTTGGGTTCCCTCACAAGAAATTATGGGAGAAGATGGAGGTACCCCACCTTTGAACCACTCCCCTTGCATATTTTTAAACCAATAAGAAATAACAATAGACAATGCAACAATAGGAGTAGAAGAAAGAGTGGGAGAATAAAGGAGAGAATATACAAGTGAAGAAGAGGATGAAATCAAAAATATTTCATAAGGGATATAATCAGTACCGAGATCCCCGACTCGAAGTGTTGAGGGCACAACAACCCCCCCTCTACTTTGATTTTACAAGTGAAAGGAAAGCCCCCCCCTACTAAAATTTCAATCCTAATGCATATCCTATATTGTTTGAACCTAATATTTATTTTTTTTCTACGTTGAGGGAGTTGGGGGTTTGATCTTGATTGGTGATTGTCTTGAATGAGTTTCTTGTTGATGATTTTTTTGATTGACTAATTTAAAATTTTCATCATCTTATTGGCGTGCTATGCTTAATGTATTCATCTTTATGCTTTCACATGTTGGTCATACCCTTCTATTTTTAACTCTAATTTTGAATCACAAAATCACTAATCCTTCTTTTTGGTTTGAGACTTGATGCATGCATTTTTCAGAATGCTTATCTACAACCAACTATTATTTTCATTGAATAGACCCAACACTCATTTATAAATTTTCTTCAATGCGGGGATAATAATATTTATGACATATTGGAAAGTCTCCTTTTAATAACATGACTGATCTCAATTTTCTGTTTTGAAGGAGTAGGTTCGTAGGGACACTTCATTTATGTGACCACTCCGATAAAATGAAAGTGGGGGAATACCTTGATCCTTATCTAGAACCTTGAACTTGATCTTTATGAGGATTACCCTATCACAAAGTGAGTTACCTTGGCTTGTAGATTCCCTGAGATTCAAATCTCCCAAGGCTATCAGATGCACTTTTCCTGCAGGCCTGTCATCGAGACTCTTCATATTTATCTATACTGGGATCACTTTTTGGTCTTACCTCTCTTCAATAACACATGCCTAAGGCCTATTTTTCTTCACAGATGTAGGTCCTTGTTGTGTCGTCACCCAATGCCTACTCACTATCTGCCATAGTTTCTATCATGCATAGTGATATGGTGTAAGGACCTATTTTTTCCTGATCGTATTCCTTCTCCTCGTGATCTTAGTAGGTTTTAACTATGGGATGTTTAGAGTGACTAGATTGACATGTGTCCCACATCTGGTTGGCGTCGATATCATTTTATTACATTCTTTGGTATTTGTGATGTTAATTAGTCGCATGGCATGTCATATTCTTCCCCTTGGTCTCCTTTCACTCATCTCATATGAATCTATGTGTTCTTGATCGCCATAATACATAGCCACTTTCCTTGATTTCTAGTTTCTCAAAACCTAATTAATTTACCTTATTCCCAATTTCAGCTCTGTAAGGTACCAAATCGATTGTAATAGAAAAAAAATAAATATTATAGAGAATGATAGCGAAACAACACAATACATGAAACCACAACACCAGAATAATACCTTTGTTGATAGGAAAAAATGTTCATTTTCCTCTTCGAGGGGGAAACCTTCAGTAGAGCAGCACTCTATTACAATAATTCTCAACACAAAAATTATCATGCCTTCAACTCCTATTTATAATAAATCTATCTACCAAAATAACATTCTAGAGGAAGATCTTCTAGAAGCGGAAGCTTCTATTAGGTCTTCTTACAATTGACTTATTCTTCCTTATTACTAGGCCTTGTTAACATTTTCCTTTATTATATGTACCTATGTGAGGGGTTAAGGAGGTTAGGTCCCTAACATGCCATCCCCCTTAAAAAAACCTTGTCCTCAAGGCTTGAGATGAGGAAATTGTTGCAAAATGGTAGTTGACTCCTAGGTTGAATCTGCTAGAGTTGTATATTTCCACTGGACTAACACTTCCTTGATGGGGTGTTGGCAAAGATGATGCTCACCTTGGTCCAAAAATTCTTGTGGCCGCAACAAGATGGAACCTTCTCCATCCAACTCGGGAAGGCTAGTTTGAGTTTGGAACTTAGTTTCAATCATCTTCTTTAAGAAAGAGACATTAAAAACAAGATGAAACTTAGAATTACTGGAAAAAGATAACTAATAGGCCACATGTCCCACTCTCTTGAGAACTGTATAAGGACCATAAAATTTGGGTGCCATTTTTTGACAATGGTCAGCCTTGAATGAAGTATGCTTATAGGGTTGAAATTGTAGAAACACCTGGTCTCCTTAAACAAATTTACATTTGGAGCAAACTTTATCTTATTTTTCCTTCATGTGATTCTGAGCCATGACCAAATTCTCTTTGAGAGTATAGAGAATAGCCTCTCAAACTGTAAGATTTTGGTGAACCACTTGGACCTTCAAGACATTGGGCATGTATGAGAGAACTGAAGGTGGATTTTGGCCATATACTACTTCAAAAGGAGTCGTGTGAGTAGTTTTATGGTAAGAAGTGTTGTACCACCATTCAACTAGTGGTAACCATTAAGCCCATTGATTTTTCCTTTCAGATGAAAAACACCTGAAATATGTTTCCAAAAACTTCTTGAAAACTTCAATTTGACCATCGGTATCATGTTAAGAACCAAATATCAATATAGCATAGAAAAACCTCAAAAAAAGTACTCAACGCCTTGAAAAAGAGATAATTTCAGATAATAAGCCTCTTCGAGGGGGAAACCTCCTTTTACCCCACTTAAATGTTCAAGTACAAGA
>ML787667.1:511662-544645 GCA_009831015.1 Picea engelmannii | reverse complement strand
ATCAGACCTTAAGAGGGTAAGTGATTACTTGTGATTCTTTAGAATTTTGTTTTTGTGCTCGAAAAACATTAAGAGAAGCTTTCTAAGATCACCATACTTTTGTTGAGTTAAGATGTTAGGAAAGTTGCTAGTGTGATAAATATTTTGAAAATGAGATCTAATATGAATATAGGCTAGACAATCTAAGAGAAAGTGTTTTTCATCTTCAACCTTCTTAGTGTCACAAAGGTGACACACTCTTTCATCCCATGGCATTTTAGGAATTGACCAACGCCCAGCTTCACTATGGAGCTCGTGAGAATTTGTTCTTATCTTAGTAATGCTTATTTTTTTCTTTACACTTGGCAAAACAGATAGATAATTTTGATCTTCTAGATTAGGGTTGATTACATCTTTATAATACCTTACTTTTCCTTTTTCCTCTAACTCTTTATCACACCACATTTTCTCTTTAAATTTTGATTTGATGTTTTTTTTAATAGTATCTTTTTTTTTTCTGAAAAATTGTTTCTTCCATGATTCCCCAATAGTTTAGCCAAGACCGAGCGTCTTTATGCCATCCTCACTTGAGTCGATGGTGGTTATGACTTGATTTTGAAGAAATTTTAGGTAGCTTCTTGTCTTCCATGTTGTTTAACGTGTTATTATACATTAGGTATCTAGTCATAGCCATGCTATCAATGGGGGAGATGCTTGTTTTTAAGAAGAGGATGGGATAGGGCGTATTTCCTTTAATTTTGAGATTATAGGTTATAAAATTATTTTGTATTTTATCTATCTTTCTCAAGGATTCACGAGAGATACTACAGCCCCAGACTTCACATCCATAAAGAATAATAGGTGTAACAAGAGTCTCAAAGAGGATTTTCTTCTTATCCCAACTCCAAAGATCAACTGATTTACAATTGTTTTCAAGCCCATAATAAGCTTTCCATCCCCCAATAATCCTTTTCTCAATGCTATAATTCCAATTGAGCTTGTGGTGAATATCAATTCCAAGATATTTGTATGAATTCAATTCCTCCAAGATGTTGTTGTCATATACAAAGGTATCATAAGAGATCTTATTGGATTTAATAATCATGACCTTAGTCTTATCAGTATTAATAGTCATACCCATATTCGAGAAACAATCCTTGAGGATTCTTAGTTGGTTTTCAAGATCATGAAGACTCCTTTCCATAAGAACGATATCATCGGCATAAAGAAGAAGATTGATGAATATACCAGTGAGAGTAGGGCCGACACAACCTACTTTTTCCAAGCATTCTTCTAAGTTGTCATTGTATATGCCAAAAAGAGTAAGGGACAAGGGACAACCTTGTTTGACTCCGATATTGCAGTTAATATCTTTTAACCAGCCCTCAGTGTTTTTAAAATTAACAATAATGTTATCATACATCCTTATTACAGTAGCCCTCAACTCAAGAGGCACTTTTATCTCTTCCAACCTATTCCAAAGTTTTTTCGTAGGAACCATGACAAAAGATTTTCTAAATTCAACAAAACAACAAAAAAGATTGGTTTTAGTAATGTGGAACTCCTCTGCAATGATCCTAAAGGTAACAAGATGGTCCATAGTTGAATGATATATCCTAAACCTGGCTTGGCCTTTATCTCTTTTACCATGAAATTCTAGCCAAAGGCTAATCTTCTTTTCCAAAATAATTCCATAAAGCTTGGCTAAAATCGGGCTAATCGTAATGGTTTTATAATTACAGGGAATGTTTCTATCCCCATTTTTAAAAATAGGGACAATGAGGCTTTGCATCCAGGGTTTAGGGAAGCCCTGCTTGACTACTAAATTGAAGATCTTGTGTATGTGAGGGATAAGGATTGACCCTCCAATTTTAAAAAAATTAGCTTGGTAGCCTTCAATGTCCTTATCTTTCCCATTTGCGAGCCGCTTAACCCCGAACTCTATGTCATATAAAGAAAAATATTCTTCATTTGTAGGGACAATAGGAATGGTGTCCATGGCATTAGGGAACTCATAAAGAATTTTAAGGTAGGAATTTCAGTCCCTTAAGGGAATCCTATTATTTTCTTTAGTATTGCATTTTAGAATTTGGCTCTAGAACTTCTTAGGATCCAACTTGTATAGTTGTGAAAGTTGTTCTTTCCTTTTATTGATATAGTATTTTTTTTCCTTTTAATTAGTGCTTTGTATGTATTGATCTTATCGAGTTTTAAGGGCTCATTACAAGCATCCCTAATGGATTTCCTAGCAATTTTACATTCTTTATCATACCAAGGGTTGGTCGTTCTATTATTATTTTTATAGGACACCTCAAAAGAGAACTTGTTAATAATAGTGGAAAGGGTAGTTGTAAACTTATGATAGAGTTCTTCAATGTTGTCCTTATAAGTTAGGAGGTTTAATTTACTATTTAAATCCTTTAAGAAAATGTCAACTTTACTTTTGTCAAAGTGCAAATTCCTTTGATTATCAGAATTCTCTTCAATGGTGCTCCTATGCATGGAAAATTTTAGAGTTAGGGTCAAAGGTTTATGATCAGAGTCAGTCTCATGGTCATTTAAAAGGTCAAAAGTTGCTAGTTGGTTGAAAACGAGGATATGAGATATCATATATATATATATATATATATATATATATATATATATATATAGTTTTATGTATAGTTTTTAATTTTTTGTTTTTTTTTTTGAAATTTTATATTTCAAATATATATTTTAAAGTTTTTTAATATAAAGACTTAGATTAAGGATTCCAAATATTATTTTATTTTATATTTTTTTGAATTTCATTTCTTTTTTAGTCTTTTTGAGTACTTTTTTGTTTTTGTTTCTTCTCCTTTGTTTTTCCTTTCTTTTACATTTCAAGGTTTTTTTTATTTTTATTTTTGTTAGCTATACATTCCTGACTTGTAGGATTGGCCTATGGATAACATGTCGTGTCCCAGGGGCATCTAAGTTGTCAAAACCACTTGGGGATGGACTGCACCAACCCTTAACATGGCTGGATTTGAGGTGTCACTAGAGGTTTTGAACTAGTGACTTCACTTACAGAATGCCTTAACAACACACTCCCTCACTTACCTCTCTACACCACGAGGACTCAATGGTTTTTTTTTTATTCCTTTACACACACACACACACACACACACACATATATATATATATTTTTATTTTTTTCCTTTTCTTTAATTATTGCTTTTCGAGGAAACTTTAAATGTTTTTCATTTCTTTTTAGTTTTTTTTTCAACTATTTTTTTTTTTTTTTAATTTGGGTTTTGAATATATTATTTTTAAATATGATTTCTCTTCATTTAAAAAAAAATTTGTGAACATTTTCTCCTTTCTCTTTATTTATTTTTTAATGTAAATTAAAAAAAAAGTATGTAAATAATTTTTCAAGTGACTATTTAGGATCCAATTTTGGGTTTTTTATTTGCATAGGGATCTTTTGTCAAGGCCACAGTTTCAATTAGGTCGTAATTAGCTATAATTTTAACATTTATAAAAAAAAATATTTTTCTTTAGATAGTGTCATTTTTTTATTTAGGTGTTGATTTTAAGTTTTTTCTAAGAAACTATTTGATTTTTTAAGGCCATGCTTGAAAAATGTTGCAATTTTGTCTCGGTTAGAAAAAATGGTGCTACTAGTAGCACCACTTTTTTAATTTGGGGGTTTATTTTCATTTTTTTATGCACAAATATGGGTTTTAAGGGCTAGAGTTATCGTTTTGAAGTCACATTTCTTATTAAGTTGATAACTTTGTTTTAACCCTCCATGCATGTCTTGACTAGCAGACTTGATGAGCCTTCAAGAGGAGGATTATATTATTATATTGATGTTCATATCATTGGAATCCTACATTGTCAAAAGATTTACCAAGACTTACCACCTCCCTTACCACGAGACCCCTACGACCATGCTTTTAATATATTATTTTTGGAAGGTTATTTTAATATATTTGTGGGAAAAACGTGAAGTGCTAATATTTTAATATTCTTTAAATCCCATGGGAAGCTTGCATATTAAGAATTTACCATCATGAAATTTACCAAGACTTACCACCATTCTGACCAACCCTTCCGACGACCAACCTTACGAACCACACATTATTTTAATATTTTTTGGGACGGTTATTTTATTATTATTATTGGAAAACATGCACCATTGAAATAACCATTGTTTTAATAATATTTATGGGGAAACGTGCACCGAATGAATATGGTATTATGTAATATTTACTTTTAGGGGAAATTACCATGTCGATGGAAGTTACTATCAGGTTAACATTCACCAGGACTCACTTCCCTTCCGACCACAAGACCTGATGACCCATAGAACATGCATTATTTTAATACTTGTTTGGAAGGGTTACTTTACTATTTAATTTTGGAGAGTGTGCACATATCACAAACATTATTTAGATATCAATAATAACCTCTTGGAGAGTTGTGTCTTCGGAGGCTTAGCATCAGAGTGAGCTTATCCTAAGAGAGATATGTCATCAGAAGATAACATGGGAGAGGTGAGTCCACTAGAGTGAGTATACACCAACATATCCAATGACAAAGACTAGGGCTCGGGAGTTTAATTTCATATACATTGAATACTATGGATTGGGTAATTTCATTCCCTCGACGAAGACCTTGGTTTGAATACTTTGGGATACATTTTAATAATTATCATTTTTTATTTAATTTTCAATAATTTTCACATAGATTAGGGGTAACTTTATTTATTGTAATTAATGTTAGTTAACTTAATTAAGTTTGTTATTTTCTTATTTTCATTTCTTTATTATTTTCCTAAGTTATAGGACGATAATTAGCCAAAATTATTTTACAAGGCATAGGTCTTTTGCTTTCCCTAGGTTCTTATTCAAGTTAACTAAAGGGGATAAAACCATTTAAACTAGTAAATTTTGGATTATCTTATCCATGAAGGATTTTGTTTTTGGTTAAGTATCAATGACTGTTGGCACAAGGGCAGACCCAGGGTTCAACACTTCAAAAACACACCAACAAAACCCTAAATATCAGCCCTTTCGACAACACCTGTGAAATAGATGAAGTCTCACTTGAGGTAGAGGTAGGGATGGTTGTGGGACTCAAATGTCTGCAACCTAGATGGGACAAAGATCCGTGATTATACCACTTAACAAAAAACTTAGTAATTAACATTCATCAGTAATTAACCCTTATTCACATCGCAGATCCAAACCCTAATTACAGAGGAGCGTAGTATTCTACCAGACCTAACACATGTAAGCACTTAGCACAAGGAACACGACCAGATCTAGAATTCATTCACATCACTAAGCACTAAGCTATTATATCATATGCTTCTAACATACATAAAGATAACAACACTAAGCATAAATCACATCAAATGCACAAAGCAACCATAACATAGGATATACGTGGTTCACCCTAGTGTGGGGCCATGTCCACCAACTCTTCATCTTATTTATTATCTTTTGTCAATCTCTTTACATTAACAAAGCCTCAGAACCCACTCTGCGTAGGAAAAGAGATCTGCACGCACCTTACCAGATCCTCCTTCCCCGAGCTAGGTTTAAGAACAAAGTCTTCCTACTGTCTATACACAAGCTTCTTACAATCACTTTCACTTATCTCTACAAGTTCTTAACACATAGCATGCACAAAGAATCCACAACTATTCACGCTTAGCACATTGGCCTCATTACCCATAGCACCGCCTACTTACATCGCCTAGATTTCTATTTATATATTACAAAATGGGCCTAACACATGGGTAAACTGATGGGTCGGCATCCCATACCCGTTACATAAACCCTAATCCCAAAATCTGCCCTAAAAATGGGCCCAGATACTGCGATCTCTGCTTCGACTTGCGCTCCACCTTCGACCATCCTGTCGAAGTCCCAAATAAGGTCAATCATGACCAAGGATCTCCAAAACTTGGTCAAGGGCCATCACGCCCCCAACGCTCACCTGTGCCTCATCCCGAGTCACTCTGGTTTGGGTAACTCTACCTCAAACGCCTTGAGCTTGGCTCTAGCTGCTTCAACCTGTTGCTACGCCAAGGCCTCCTACTTGGAGAACTATTGAATAAATGCCTCATTCACAGGTCCTTCTAAGAGTTGTTCTACCGAAGTGACTACTTGCTCTAGCTCTACTCCTTAGCCTTCAATCTCCTCAAAAAGTAGGCAAGATGCATCCTGTATTGGTTGGAGCTTCTGAGTCACTTCCATGACTTTACTTTGTATGGCATGGACATGTAGCTGAGTTGTGCACTATTCTTGGGATCTTTTCATCCTCTCAACTGCTGACAAGAGTTTCAACTGTGCTTGTATTGTTGTTTCTTGCTACTTTTATTCCTGGAGCTACGAATCAAGTGTCTTCAGTTCAAGGTCCTTAGTAAGGTGCTCATAATTCTGCGCACTGTGACTGCTTAGCTATTTACATTCCATGACTAATGCTTTGATCCTTTAAATTGTGCTTCTGGCAGTTGCTTCTCTCTGGTCTCTCACTGCTTTTGGAGTGCTTGGAACTGTTTGTAGCTCTAGTTCTGTGACTCTTTGTTGAAGCTGTTGAATGGCTTCAGTAAGCTTCGTCACTTGATTCTCCACTGGGTCTTTCTCCATCTTCTCTAATCCTGTCACAGAGCGAAGTGCTCTGTTGAATGCTTATTTAACTCTAACCTACTCCATGAGTAGTTGTTCTTTCTCCTGCTGGATTTGCGCTTTAGTTTCTTCGAATTTGATTTGGAATTCATCCTTTTCCTGTTGTGCAACTTGACGTTTCTTTATGATTTCCTCTTGTTCTTGATTCATGGCCATTGAGGCCTAGCCATTTTCTTCTTATACACGATGAAGGAAATCTTTGGTTGCATCAACTATTCTTTGGAGTTGGGCAGACTCATCTCCCAACTCTGGTTCTTTTGGTGGTGGGGATGCAGTGGACACTACGTGGCTAGAGTGAAGGACTTGTTGTACTCCTCTTAGATCTGTCTCAATTCTATCATACATGGCTTCTTGTTTGGCGTCATTTCTCTACAAAATATATTCTGAGGCATCTGATACAACTGCGATAACGAAGTTGAAGTCGTCGACCGCGAGTACATTCTCCAGCTTCAGATTACTTTCTTTGGGATTCTTCCTCGATGTAGGTTTCGTTGAGGGAAAATTTCTTTTCTTGGGTGTCTCTGCCTCTTCAAGAGGTTTCCTAGGCAGTGTTACTTCACCTTGCTTATTCTTGTCTTCTTCCCCTTATTTTTCTTCTTTGTTCACTTCATTGTCTCCTCCTCTGCTAGGTGAATATAATGCACTCTCTTTTGATGTGGTTTGTATTTCATGTACATCTTCCTTATTTTTCTTCATTCTACTGCTGGGTGAATCATACTCTTCGCGAGTAACCACCGAACTTCCAATGAGGTTGGGATGGGAGAGTGCTTTCTATTTGATTGGTATAAGGAACTCTGTGGGCCATTCCCTAGTGATTTCTTCTAGGTCCTCCTCTATGAGCTTGTAGTAGGACTGAATCTCTTCTTTAATTTCGTTTGTGCATGCAGTAATATAAATAAAATGCCTATCTGCATGGAACTTCATTAAAGGTTTGA
Organism: Picea engelmannii; assembly: GCA_009831015.1. Taxonomy (NCBI): domain Eukaryota; kingdom Viridiplantae; phylum Streptophyta; class Pinopsida; order Pinales; family Pinaceae; genus Picea; species Picea engelmannii. Next base: position 537,066 of record ML787667.1, on the reverse strand, counting down.
AACTATCTAGGGTATTCGACATCATATGAGGGAAAGACTCAATATCCCTCTTTAGCTGAAGGTAGTAGGTATGGAATACTTCATTCGACTGCCATTGTTTACCTATATTGCTTGAATACCAGAGCATGGTGAACTTGTGGCTAAAATGAATCAATGTTAGGGAAGGTTTCACCTTCCGGCATCTTCCAAGCAGTAAACATGATGAGGATCAACAACCAGCTAAAATGGAACTCATAGCTCTAATCCTAAGCTTTGCGACAATCTAGTTCTAACTGATTGACTAGGTAACTAGCCCAGTTCATCTGTAGTCCTTCCATGCATTTTCCTACAAGGTCAATGACAAACCCTGTGACTTATGTGGTTCTTTTCTTTATTAATATATTACCAGTAATCAATTGGAAAGCAATTCATACTGCACCATTCTAAATGGAGTCTACCTTGTAGCCTCACGTCCCTTTATCTACATCTTCATAGGTGTCTTTAATCCTCCGTGCTAGGGCGTGGTCTGCAGCCTTCCCTAGATAAAAGTCTTATGGGTTTGGTCCCTACATGCTCAATCTAGTGATCCTATGTATCAATGTTGGATCAACGGTGATGCATTTATCTAACCATAGATATCCACTATGGAAGCACGACAACATGAGCTTAACACGCGCGTTAACCTGTTGGTGACTTCCAAAATGTAGTATCTTCATCATGTTCAAGATAGTGGACCTGGCGATGTCCATAGTCCACAGCTGGGGGATGATATTCAATTTCTTCCCCTTCATCTTGGTCAAATATCTATGAGGTGCGAGCATGCCAAAGCTCTTTCAGTCTCCTAGGTTATAGTCACTAATATTCAAGGTTGTAATCCTCTCAAATTGCAATCTGACTACTTGTATTCCCTTTGGAAGGTATGTTGTGATGACTGTGTATTCAAAGTCCCTCAGGACACTGTCATGACTCACCACACCAGACAGTGGTGGGATGTAGTTGGGTAGCATGGACGAGATTAACTTTGCATTTGCCAAGTCATCACAATGCTTGGTTATTTTCTTGGTCCAAGCTCGGGATGGTCCAGATCCATGAGAAGTCGACAAGGAGGCTTGCACTCCTTGCATCGACGAGGCTTGTATTCCTATCAACATCACCTTCTTGTCCATGAGGTCTATTAGAATCTCTTCAACAACTTTCTCTGTTGCGCTAATTTTGTCCGACATGCACACTCAAGATATGATATCTTAGTTCGGTGAACAATACTCACTATAACAGAATGGATAGCGAGGTCTCAATGATCAATGCGTGAAATCAAATAGTTCTTTTTGGGCTTGGATAATCACAATTGGTAAAAGTTTTCTTGGTGCAATGCTCGACAGGATAAATAGATAACATCGTAATATTTTCTTTCAACGGGTCACAAATCCTTATTCAATCAAATTCCATCCATTAATCCAATGGTGAACTTTCAGGCCATAAATCATTTCCTAAATATTTTGGAGTGTCGATCGAATGATCATATTGCCTCCAACGGTCATATTAATCTACCATGGTGAAGTGCAATTCTATGCTGTACTGATATTCCGACGAAGTTAAAATTATGGGAACCTTCCTTCTGTGAAGTTCTTTCTGGAGCTTCTTGTAATCTTTCTAGCTTAGCCTTCTTCTTGTTGATCATTATGGCCTTCTTTCCTACGATCTGAATCACTGGTTTCTTATTTCTATTTTCTTTCTTATCTTCTCTTGGCATGATAACTTCTCATTGGGAAGGGTCTTTCATAGGTTTCAAGGGTAATACTTCTTCTCTTTTTGGGGTAGGTACTCTACTCTCTTGTATAGATAGGTGTCTCTAGTCTTCCCGTGTCCTTTCAACTTCGGCATCCATATCTTTGGTCTTTAGTAGCTTCAACTAGCTCTCTTGTTCTTCTAGTAAGTGCAGTATTGTCCTAGCCATGAAGTCTCTTAGTTCTTGCATTTTATGTTCTAGATCCTCCTTTTCTCATTTCCTTCGTATCTGATCTTTCTCAATCTAGGGTTATCCTATCAAGATAGAAAATGGGGCGTTTTTCTCAACGAACTTAACGATCTCAAATTATTCTTCTGTCAAAGTGCCATGAGCACTCATAGATATCGTTAATTCTATGCATGTTCACCATGTTGAAACCTTTTCAATCATTTTGTCATCTTACAATTGGGATATTTTAAATAAGGAATACTATCTAGTTCCATTTGGGGTGAAAATAAGAACTCAAATTTGTTCCATATTAATTTCTACATGATTCTAATTTGAATATTTTGCATGAGTGAATTTCTTTAGGGATATGATCTTGTTGTCCCATACACAGTGAATTAAATTTTTGAGTGATTTTTTATACCCATCTAAAATTAAACCCACTCCAACTTGTAATTTCTTTGGACGATTATTTAATCATGGTTTTGGAGTCATCCAAATGGTTTCTTACACATTGAATTTTTTTTTTTGGTTACTTTCAGTCAAAATAATTTCCTGTATAGACTTTTCTTAGCATAGAAATCCTAGCTTCTTTCTCATTATTTTGAGTTATTTTTGTTTTAGTACTTTTAGATTTAATTTATGGACATTCGTTGCACATTTCTTGGTTCTCTGTTCAATTTGTTTTAAAAGGATTTTATCTTTTATCTTGCATCTTACTTGATCCAAGATTCCTATTATACACAACAACAAGGGAGATTATTTTTAGACTGTCTAGATGCATGTTTTAACATTATGGACATCACTATCATTTAAATATTTCTACTAATATCTACTTAAAAACAATTCCAGCGAATCAATCATTCTATTCACCAACTCGATGGTTTATTGAATATTTAATCCTAGTCCCATAAATCATAAGGATTTCAGACCAGATTTATTTTTGAGAGCATATTTCCATCCTTTAGATTTGATGATTTTAAGTCACTCATTTTGATTGCATTCCTGAATGGTCAAATTCTTATCATGAATCAACAATGTCTCACTTATGTAAATTTCGAAGGCATTCAAATCCTTTGCAGTTCTAAATACATTAATCGAATATGTCAATGCAACTTCTAAGATTCCAATTTCGAGTTTCTACATTTTTTTCCACCTCGAACATAATAATAAGTTTCAAAATGTGAATTTCTTGTGGTTGGGCCCCACACTCTTTAACACTCAAGGCAAAACTGAGTTTATTCATAACTTGGAAAGATAAGCATGTTTGGATTATGTTGGAATATCTTTTAATTGATCCCTCTTACTCATGAGTATTCTAATTTTGTTTTATGAATTATATGTTTCATTCTTTTGAATGGAAAACTTATCTACTATAGAGACAAGCTACACACTGTTCTTTTTCATTTCATTTTCTTCATATTCTATTACATATGTAATCTTGAGGAAGTGAAATTTATGTTTTGTCTACTTAAAGCACTCTTGGGAACTTTAGGATATCCATTTCATGTACTTTCCCATCATTCCAAGAATCAACTCATTAGAAATCAGTTTTTAGTCATTTAATTCAATTGTGATTTCTAATTATACCATTCATTTATAATGGGGGAATCATCAATCTATCTATATTATGACTTGATATTATTTGCAACTCACCAAAGTGTCTTAATTTCTATCATTTCCAGAATGATTTCCTCTTTCCTCTCACAAGGTTGAATATGATCATATGAATGTTTCACATCATCCTCATTCTTTTAATAATATTTATGGGGAAACATGCACCCAACAAATATAGTATTATGTAATATTTATTTTTGGGGAAAATTACCATGTCATCAAAAGTTACCATTTGTTTTACATTCATCAGGACTCACTTCACTTCCGACCATGAGACTCGACGACCCATCAGCCATGCATTATTTTAATACTTATTTGGAAGGGTTACTTTATTTAATTTTGGAGAGTGTGCACATATCACACATATTATTTAAATATGTAATGTCCCCAACTAGGCTAGGATGGAATATTATGTTAGATGTCAAAATTTTGTTTTCTTTAAGCAATTTTGTCAAGCAATTTGCCTCAATGCTAATATGGCTTCTTACTAAAAGATAGACAGTTTGTCAAACACATTGCATGCATCCCTTTACACAGAAGATAGAAGAGATAACCAAAACATATTTATTAGGGTTTGAACATCAATACAAGGTATAATGGTTGTTGTAGCAACTACAATAAAATAACTAAAGACAAGAAATATAGATGTAGATCTGACATAGAAACTAAGGGTTGTTGTAGCAGCTTCAATAAATCAAGAAAACACTCAAAATGAAATCCTATGAACCTGAAAATGATGTTGCTTTCCCTCCTGGTGAGTACCTCTATGAAAAAACCCTCTTTCAAGTTAGATCAACCCATGTCTAAATGTCTATACAACTACGGTTTACAAAGGTCCTCACGAGACAAAAATGGACAACCAATAGTGCCTTACATGACAAGGATTGACAACAAGTGGGGCCACATAGGACACCATGTACGGGTCATGCGAGGATGCCACTAAATATGTGAAGAAATCAGAGTTGTACCTTATGAATTTCGTGAACCTCCTTAGCACTTCAGTACTCGTTGATATCCTACACAAGCCTATATATCTCCAACTGAAAACCAAAACCCAAATTGAAGTGACAATGAAAATCCTATATGGATTCCCCTCTTGTATAAGATCCAATGCAAATCCTAGGTGGATTCCCCTCTCTTCTAGGATATAATGGAAATCTTGGGTCAATTCCCCTCCTGTCTATCTAGGGTGGATATTGCACCACCAAAACCAAACCAATAGTGTAAGGGTTTTTCTAAACCCGAACAAAAAAATGGCTCCAGAAGCACTTCCACAATGAGATATCTAATCAAAATTCCAATATGAAGCTATACCCATCCTTTTCTCCTTCCTCCATTTCTTCTAGATATTTCCCCCTTTTTGAATAAATCAAATATAACTTATAGAACTTTCCCCTTTTTGACTAAATCAAGTATAACCCTTCCCCCCACCCTTTTATTTCACTTTAATATTAAAAGTCACTTCTAATAAATATGGTTAACTAAATTATGAATCTAAAGTTACTTTATTTACTTAATGTCATTTTAAATAAATAACATCTCCTATCTAAGTGACATTAAATAAACCATTTTGAATTTATTTTTCTTTATTAATAAGCCATGGGAGTCATTTTTATTGTCGAAAAGGGGAATCTGAAAATGGGGACATGACAAATCCTCCCTTCCCAAACATTGCTTGTCATCAAGAAATTTCATCATACCCATAGGAACAACAAACTGAACCAAAATGGAACTAATGATGATCGGTGGGTCCCAAACCCATATGAAAGATGTGGAACACCTATTGCTCACAATATTATCCTGCAATGTGCTAACACCAGGGGCCCCTTGAAGGTCACCTATTAGTAGAGAAACTAGATACTGTGAAAACTTAGTACACTCTTCATATAATATCTCACCTACAAAACCGATCAATTTTTCAATAGGCTCTGGAGAGTAAAACATTTCTCTCCTATTTGTATCGGTTTCCAAACTATCAACCCATAAAATCCCAGGGTACCATGCTCTTCCCCATAAAGGACTAGTCAGGATATCGTCGCGCTAATCTGATCATAGATATCTTCCCCTCTTTCCTAGACTTCCTCCCTAATTTGTAATGAAGAAAATAATCATCCCCACTATCAATCATTAAATCCTTCCAATGGATCTTAGTAGAGTCACCCCAAAAAAAATTGAAATTAGACATCCAGGAGAAATCTATGTGGCCACAAACTAATAGGGCATCCATGACACCTAGTATCCAAGTATCAAAGGTAAATCCCTAATACTCGAGCATCCCCATCCTACTACAATCATTCAAGCATCATCCATACAATCTACTACCATATATTCCGCAAGGTCTCGCCATATGAACACAAGAATCCTGTAGGTGTTAAAGTCATGAGGGTCCTAAACTAGCTTGTACAATGTGAATCACCCTCTACTCATAGCACTAGTCTATAAGGTGCTAATACAAGAATATGTATGATGTCTCTTGATAAGACAAGAAATCATAACCTACATAAAATTGATGAACTCTTCTGAATACCACTCCTTCAAGAATTCACTCCTAATCCTCCCAAAGGTAAAATCCGAGAGGTCAAAACTAGTCCTCTCCTCTATAATAGTAGCTGAAATATCAAACCATGTAATCCCAAGGTCCCAAAATAAACCTAGAAAGGTACCACCATGTTGGTGTTGCACCACTTTTATCATCACCATTAGACCAATGCTCCCAATCTGCATCCTCCTCTCCTAGAACCCCAAGCTTGGCGCAGACACACCCTACCTCAACAGGTTCTGCATGACCTCCCGGTATAAGGATCATTCTTAATCTCCCCTTTTTGAGTCTGATTGATTCCTTGATTACCCACAGGAATCCTCCACACACAAGTGTCTATCCACATGTCCTTCTTTGGAGCTACGCCTATGTGAGAAAGCACTAACCACCAACTCTTATCTGCATGACCAGCTGACGTGACCACGATCTTCACTCGAAAATCATTTTGGTTTTCGTGAATTAGCGATCATTGATGTGAGTCCCTTTGAGTCATCAATCCCCAAAACCCTGAAAGGATAATGGGTCCCTCAATTCCTCCCTTGATTTCCTTGACATGACCTTGGACTGCGACCTGGGGGAAAAATCCTTCTGCACTTCAAGGTTTCGCATACCGACGATTTGTAATGCAACAACATCTTTCACCGATGGCCAAAATCACGATGATTCATCATCACGATCGATGACTCTGAGCTTTTTGTGATATGAAGGTCTAGTTTCTATCGAGACTTTGTGAATTAAGAGTTCGCAACTCTCGACTCCGAGTGACAACATCTTCCATGCCCTGATTTCCAAAATGGTGAAGCTAAGAACTCGATCAATGACCCTTGTTGATCCAAATCCAATGGCCACTATCCCTCCTGAGTTTATGAGTGTTGAAAGACACTCAACCTTAATCTTCCCACTGATCTACAAGATCCAATGGCCCATGGAACTTTGCGATTCTCCCTCTCAGAATTTTGACCGTCCGTTCAGACTTCCCAAATACTTATGCCCAATTACCTTTGCGTCTTTCATTATGATCTAAAATTCTGCGAGGTGACTTCATACCTCGTTCTTCCTTTGAACACTTCAAAGGTTTTAACCCTTATGAATATGGAATCTCACTGTAACTCCTGGAATCTAAGGAATCCCTACATGCACACCTTGTGGCATTCACAATAACACTTGGTTATTTCACTCTTCAACTTTGTGCACTTCTCTGTAACAAAAGTATTCAACATTTCTCTTCGGTTGGAAAAGTCTAAGACTTCAACTCGTTGGTGCACACCTTGCACAGCTCTGTGCGATACTTTCACTCTAGCTGATATGAGAACGATAGTATCCCTCCTTAGATTTTCTGAGATAAAACTCATAAATCTATCAACGCACTCTATGCGGACCTCCACTACACTCCTTGCAGAAATCCTAAAGACGAGAAACAATTGAAACTCATACTTCTCCTCTCACAGAATTCATACATTCAACATGAAATCAAGAGAGTACACACACATAGAATGGAAAAAAATGCATAACAATGAACATAATAAAAACTATAAACATACCATTAAAATAGATGTAAACAACAACCACCACAACACCATGAAATGGAATTAAAGGATTTTTATATTAATCCCAGTGATCCTCTACATGGGTTCAATAGAAACAACTATCTTCTTATACAATCCTACAATCTATGTTCTTTTCTGTGCTCTTGGTCTCTACATATCTACAACTTACAAGGAGAATTATTGATTACAATACAATGCCTACGAGGGAGATTTCTAGAGTTTTCCCTCTTTCATCTCTAGCTATCTAATTGGAATTAACGCTACCTACTTTACATTCATTACAATTAAATGCCTAAATATCCGACAGATGAGAGTAATGCTCAATATCTGTTTACAATCTCCAAAACACAAATGAAAATACATCCTTTCAGATATTTCATTAATGCTTTATCCTTTAAAATTCAAAATGTTCTCAAAATGTGCTTTGGTGCAATTCCATCTTTCCTTCACCTTTGCGCTTGCTTTGTTGGCTCGCTTACAATGCTCTTGCAACATACTCCCTTGGCTGAAAAATTCATGAATTCCTATTCATGATCTCCTACACTGTCTATCCATGTCTTTGGATATTTGCTTTTCTTTCCCAACTGGCATCCTCAATCAGGTGTCCTTTCCATTTGACCAAATATTCAAAGTATGTCTTCCTTTGGGTCTTCTTTCAAAATCTCTCATCAATTATATTTTCTATCTGTGGATTTTCAACTGCAAGCAACTGTTTGAACCATTGAACTTCTATCTAATCCTCCTTTGTTCCTGCTCTATCAGCTCTGTAAGGATACAAATCTACTATGTTGAATATGGGTGATATTTCTACCCCATCTGGCAATTCTATTTCATAAGCATTGGCCTCAAATTTCCTCAAAATCTTGCACAACCCTATCTTCTTCATCTTCAACTTATTATACGTTCCCCTTGGAAACCTCTATTTTCTGAGATGCGCTAGAACCAAATCACCTACTTCAAACTGAAGTTTTCTCCTATGTTGATTTTCTCTGCGCTTGTATTCCTGGTTAGAATTCTTTAACCTCTCTTTGATTTTTCTATGGAGATCTTGCATCTCTGTTGCAAAATCCTCTGCTCCAGTACTTATGAATTCTCTCTTCCCTAGGTCTCTCAATTTAGATACTCCCCTTGGCTCCATTCCATACGTTATCTGGAATGGGCTCTATCCTGTGCTTCTTTTATGTGAATCATTATATGAAAATTTCGCTTGTGGTAGAATATGATGCCATTGATTGTGATTTTCAGCTACTAAACTCCTCAATAAATCTCCCAGACTTCGGTTCAATACCTCGGTCTGTCCATCCATCTGAGGGTGATATGATGAGCTAAAAGACAATTATGTCCCCAGATTCTTCCACAGTGTCCTCTAGAAATGACCAACAAATTTGGTATCTTTGTCCAAAACAATACTCCTTGGTAAACCGTGAAATCTAACAACTTCTTTGAAAAAAATATTTGCAATGTGAGTTGCATCACTGGTTATATGACATTGTCTAAAATGTGCCATTTTTAAAAATCTATCGACTATCAAAAATATGGAGTCACAACCCCTCTGTGTCTTCGGTAGTCCTAACAAAAAATCCATGCTTACTGCATCCCACGACCTCTCTGGTATCGAGAATGGTTGATACAATCCTATATTCTGTCTTTTCCCCTTTGCATGCTGACAAATTATGCATATGTTCACAAATTTCTTGACATATGTCCTCATCCCTGGACAATAGTATAAATTTTTCAATTGCACAAACATTTTGTCATGGCCGAAATGTCCATCCAATCCCCCACTATGTTTTTCCTTCTAAATATTCTCTCTCATAGAACTCTTCGAAATACACAACTGATTTCCCTTGAATAACAGTCCATCCTGAATCAAATACTTGATGCACTAGATTCTATCTCTGAGAACTAGATTCTCACATGCTTCATAAGCATGTTTAAAATCTAGATCATCTCTCTACATGTCCTTAAGGCTATCAAAACCTAAGGTATTCACACAAAACTCCTACAGAATCAAACATTTCCTGCTCAATGCATCAACAACCTTGTTTGCAATTCCAGAAATGTGCTTTATAACAAAAGTAAAGTTTTGCATATATTCAACCCATTTTGTGTGTTTCTGGTTTAGTTTCTCTTTTCAAGTTATGAATTTTAAAGCATAGTTGTCCCTATACAAGACAAACTCTTTCAGAATCAATTAGTGCCTCCATTTCTTTAATGCATGTATGATTGCATAAAATTCTTTATCATACATGGAATATTTCACTTTGGCATCGTTCAACTTCTCACTGCAGTATGCAATCGATCTATTTTCTTGACTCAAGACTGCTCCAATCGCAAATCCACTTGCGTCACATCTGACTTCGAACGTTTTACTGAAATCTGGCAGAACCAAAACTCATTGTTGAGTTATTTTCTCCTTCAACAACTTAAAACTTGTCTCTGCTTCCTCTGTCCAATGAAAATATTTATGTCTTTTCTTAACTGTGTCAATCATTGGTGCAAAAATTTGACTAAAATTTCTAATGAATTTCCTATAAAAACTAGCCAATCCATGGAAGCTTCGAACTTCAAAGACACTCTTTGGTGATGGCCAATCTTTGATTTCTTTTACCTTCTCAGGATCCATCTTCAACTCATTTGGAGAGATAAAAATCCCCACATAAATGAGTTATTTCTTCATGAAAGATGACTTCTTTAGATTTATCAACAACTTCTCTTGATGCAACCTCCTCATTACTAAAGCTAAGTGTTTAAAATGTTCTTCCTTGGCCTTACTGAAGATCAGTATATCATCAAGATACACAATCAAAAACTTTCCAATGAAATATTTTAAGACTTCATTCATCAACCTCATAAAAGTACTTGGTGAATTCATCAAACCAAATGGCATGACAAGCCATTCATATAGTCCTTCATTTTTTTTTAAGGTTGTCTTCCATTCATCACCTTCCCTCATTCTAATCTGATGGTATCCTCTTTTCAAGTCAATCTTTTTAAACAACTTTTCTCCACTCAAGCAATCTATCAAGTCATACATCCTTGGTAAAGGAAATCTATATCTGATGGTGATTTTGTTTATATCCCTTGAGTCTGTACACATTCTCCAGCCACCATCCTTTTTTGGACTTAGCACTGTTGGAACATCGCATGGACTCAAGCTTTCTCTAACCAATCCTTTGTCCATCAAATCCTAGAATTGCTTCTTGACTTTTTCATTCTCCTGTGACATCAATCTGTACGTTGCTTTGTTTGGTAAAATTTCTCCTGGTATAATGTCAATGTGATGTCTTATGCTCCTGATAAGTGGCAACGAACAAGGAAAATCATCCACCACAATATCAACAAAATTCTCTAGTAGTTCCTAAATTTCCTCAAGTAGATCATCTATCTTAGTATTTGTCAAAATGACTCTGGGTTTTCTCACTACAACAAACTACATGTCTTCTCCTTTCTTGACTTCATCAAGAATTTCCTTCCCACTCATGAGAAGTATAGTATTTATCGTCTCTATTTTTACCTCCTTGTATTTAATTGGCAGCAACATATGTGTCCTACCATTCTTCTCCAAGGTGTATGTGTTCCTTCTCCCATCATGAACAACATTCCTGTCATATTTCCACTGTCTCCCCAACAAAATATGACAGACATCCATGGGAATAACATCACATAAAATTTCATCTTTGTAACCCCCTATCTTAAATTCAACTAAACATTGTTTAGTGATGGTTACCTAATGTCCTTTTTTCAACCACGAGACTCTGTATGGGCTTGGAAGTTGAACTGTCTCCAATTCCAGATTTTCCACTATTTTCGTGGAGACTAAATTATTTGTTCTTCCACTGTCCAAAATTACCTTTAATACCCTGTCCTTGGTCTTGCAAGCAGTTCTAAAAAAATTGTTTCTTTGGACTGGATTCTCCGCCTCCTTCTCTGGCTTCAAGATAATTTTCCTCATCATTAAAAATCTTCCACCTTCTGCATCTTCTGCCTCAACATTTCGCTTCTGTGCTTCTGAAATGTGAGCTTCGCCTCCTCCATCTATTTTTCTATCATGACATTCATAAGACTTATTTTCAATCTTTCCAGAGACAAAACATTTTATCTCACCACCTCTGCCTCTTCCTCTTCCTATGGCTCGAAGAAAAGTAGTCTTGTCGACATATTGTCTTCCATGTGAACTTCCTCCTCTTTCTAGGTGAGTATGTGGTTTCTTTTCTTCATCCTTGGGATTCTATACTCTGTCTTGGGCAATTTCTTTGCCTATGCTCTGAATTCTACCTTTGCCTCTTTGACTTTGTTTTTGAGCCAATTTCTCTTCATCCTTTAGAGAAATCTGATAAGCATCTTCCACATTTGTAATCGTCATCATGCTCATCTCATCCTGAATGTCATATATCAGACCATTCATGTATCTGGTGACCTTCTCATCATCACTTTCATGATGACCATCTCTAATGTTTAATATGTAGAACTCCTCAGTGTATTATTTCACTGTCATTCCTTTCTGTCTCAAATTTTGCATTCTTTTAAGAAGATTGATTTGGTATTCCCTAAGTATTAATTTGGATTTCATCTTTGCAACCATTCTATCCCAACTTTTAATTTTTTGTTTTCCCTTGCAACGCTTATCTACCTGCAGTTCATCCCACCATAGTGTTGCATGCCCTGTAAGTCTAGTGATGACATGTTTGACTTTCTTATCTTCCTCGATATCTTCATAATCGAAGTACTTATACATATCTCTAAACCATTCTAGAAGCTCCTCAATGTCTAAGTTTTCGTCATACATCAGAATGTCCATCTTTGCTCTGGATCCTATTCTTGCAAAAACTCTGAATAAACTTTCTTCTACAACATCTTAGGCTACAAATTATTCTTCAACTCCAGCCTCATTTTCACTTTCAGTTTCACTGACATCTCTAGAATCAATTGTCTGTGTTTGTGTTGTCTCCATAGCATCTAATCGAGTAGATATTTCTCTCATTTCCCTTTCCATAGCTCGATCAGGCATTGGTCTATCTTGACATCTTCTGGGAGGCATTGTTTCAATCTGTCCCATGCAAAATTAAAATCACAACTCGCCTTTTGTCTCCCTTGCTTACAAAAAATAGTGGTTGTAAGCTATGATACTGTCGAGTAAAATTAATGCTTATAAATGCGACAATAAATTATCAATCTGGGAGGTAAACTTACGAGGTGTAAGCACAAGAAATGCAGGGCAAGAGTATACTAGCCTATGCTAAAGCTTGAAAGAAACCATTAAAATATTTTCGTTTAATGAGTAACTAATCTAAATTAAGAAACTAATCTATGAAATCATGTAAAAAAATTAAATCTAGCCTAATCTAACATTCAAAAGGAAACACACTTAACTTGAAATGAAATAGTTAAACTATCTACCCAAGTTCTCCTTCCTATATTATGCAGGAGACTCAAATTGAATCTACGAAATCAAATTCAACTTAATCTAACTATGAAAGCAACTAAATCTAAATTCAAAGGCATCAAATGCAAAATTAATCTATGAAAACATGAAAGTGCATAAATGAAATCTAATTGAAATAAACATGGAATTATTGAAAAGTATCTATAACAAACATACAACAAATAACAAGTAAAGACAGATGAAAAACATATGTGAGCTCACATAAACAATCTAATCTATCAACTCATAACAAAACAATGAAAATCACTAGCTTAGAATCAAAGCTCTATGAATCAAAGTTCCAATCTTCTGTTCTCTATTTCTAGAGAGAGGCCTCCTCTTTCAAATGAGGAGCAAACCCTCTTATTTATACATAAATAAAGATAAGAGACTCATAACTACAGATCCACTTTTCTCTCAACCTATCCCTTCAATCCTCCACAAATATCTTGGATAAGATATTCTATCTCCATGATCTTCTCCTTGAAGTGAGCTTGAATGATTATCTCCACATCTTCAAAGAAGATCAAATTCGAATTTGAAGCTAGGTGGTGATTTTTGACTTTGTAAAAATCTTCAAATATGCCTGTAGTCATCACAAAATTCATGCAACTTTGAGATATAATGAAAATATGTTAATTTTCTAATATTTAGTCACAAATTCTCTTAAAAATACTCAAAATAAATAATTTGGAAAATGGAAATGTAAACCCATATTTTTATGAAAGTGATGATAATTATGGTTTTATGGAAGAATGAAATGGAAATAAAGGCGACAAATGGTATATGAAAGATGAATAAAGTGTCATATTTTTGCGACCCAACATTTCCCCCCAACTGAACTTGTTGCATGTCCTCATGCAACTTTGCATGAATTCTCTTTAGGATTTTGGCATCTTAGTTGTGGCTTTACATGATGATGATGTGTAATAATAAATCATTTCATGATTAGATACATGAGTGGCAGCTAATATTTCTTATGGTTGGTTCTTGTGTGACAACCATCAATATGACAAATGTTGGTTCTTGTGTTAACAACATTTGTTTGATTTATTTATTTTCTTGTTGCAAGCCATATTATTAGAAACATGCATGTACTGGAAATGATAAGTCATCAATGTACTTAGAAAACCCTTTTTTTCTTCATATTTGAATCATGCCAATATATATAGCAATATTTTTTGAATCAAAATGCAACGAGGCATAGTTTGGGAAAAACATGTTGGTAAATGGAAAATGAGATGATGAGTATGTAAATGGAATTATGAAATGAATACCCCCCCACACACACAACTAAAGATGTGGTATGTGTAGGAAAAGGAGAAGACTAAGGTAAGGAAATTTTCCAAATTTATCTATTTTTAGCACTTAAGGAATTGCTTGAATAAATATTAGAAAAGAACATACCTCCACTTACCCAAAAAGTTGATGAACTATGCAATAGGAATATGGCCGATGTGGCTGCTGGAGCATGGAAGATGCCATTGTTGTATGATCATGTGAAAGGTGAATGCTACTGTAGCTACGACTACTAGAACTGTTGGATCAGAGAATATGAAGTGGAGGAATCTGAACCGCTGCTGGTGAATCATGGAAAAGAGGAACTATGGAAGTGGAATTGTGGTATTCTCATATGGCTGGAAAAATACTGCTGCAACTGCTGATGGGGTCATGGAAAAGTGTATAGTCGTCACCCACTGCTAAACCCGATGGTACAATTCTAATCATGCGAATGGATGTGTGATGTCAAGCATGAAGACAAACCATTGGATTACCAGCCATTGATGAATGTCGTTAACCAATGCGAGGAAAACTCACCATTGATGAATGTCATTAACCAATGCGAGGAAAACTCACCATTGATTCCAATGAGTGCCAAGGTACCCGAGTACATCTTGCAAGGTGAGAATAGATGTGTTGATGTTGAACCACTTGCAAGATCTGATGATCAAGGGACATTGATGTATTCCCATGAGAGAAATGAGCTCAGATTGGTTGTTGGAACAATGCTCAAGATCTATTTACAATCTCCAAAACATAAATGCAAATACATCCTTTCATATATTTCATTGATGCTTTATCCTTTGAAATTCAAAATGTTCTCAAAATGTGTGTTGGTGCAATTCTAGTTGTCCTTCACCTTTGTGCTTTCTTTGCTGGCTCTCTTAAGATGCTCCTGCATCAAAGATACTCTCCCTGAAGGGACATAAACCACCATCATGAATCCTCCCCTGTGAGGGTTTCTCAGTGAAGTCTAAGTCTGCAAATCCACAGTCATCCTTGATCCTGTCCCAGAAATAAAGCATACCACTCATTGTCATGGCTATGTTGATCATCATCATTTAGATAAATATATCACTCAAATGAATTCTTGAATACCACAACCAAATTGGAATTCCACCACTCCCAATACTTGTCAGTTGCTTCTATGATATACTAGTAACCATCAGAGTCAAAATGATCCAAGTCCCTAGTATTCCATCATATGGTGTAAACCATGTACTAGGAATAAACTCTGTGTGTGCTAATTTCTTTGTAGCCTACCAAACTGCAATGGTAATTATGTTATCATGTTCACCGTTAATGTACCAAAGTAATCTGTGTATTATAAACACCTCCCTATAAAATATTCCTATCACCTATGGTGCCTCATACTCATGCAAGTACCCATAATTCTCTATCAAAGGTGAATCACACATATCCCTCATAATACTATCCCTAAGTTTGGACTCATGGACTACATGTGTGTGACCTCTGTAGTGGATAACTCCATCCACCACTCTTTTCATTAAAATCTCTACGAACTGATCTAATAACATCTATATCTCCTCATGTGCTCTGACTATATAACCCAAATGAAATAACTACTCCATGGCTATAATCCTACCTACGCCACTCATCTAAATTAGGGGAACCCTCCATATCCTTCCAAATATATTGTTGTCATAAAAAAATAGAACTAGATTCCACTACCATTTCCTACAAGACTGGGAAGTGTCAAGTGCATTGGTAAACCCTGATTGTATGACCAAGGACTCAAGATACCATATAAGAGAGATCCTGTGGGTACTCTCTGTCCCTGTTCTGGTGATATCCCAATCAAATATAAATCTACGATGAATATCCCTCTCCATGAAGCTCATCCATCTACTCATCGACCATGGGTGAAACAAACTCAATGATATGATTTAAATCCCAATGTAGAGGTCTCCCCGAGGGAAACGTCTCAAAACCCTATTGTATACCACCATATATCATTGTATATTGTTATATACTATTGAATAGCACCATATAATCATCCTTATCCATGTATCCTATATGTTCCACTATATTAACTGGTCTTGGATACCAAAGTGATGTATCCAGATATGTCTTATACTAAATCCCCCAATCAAATGGTGCATTTACTTCCTTGTTGGTTGGTCTAGAAGGAATTTTCTCAACTACCTCCTTTGTAGCTAATCCTTGAGCCAAAGGAAATGGCTCATGATCCCTATAATGAAAAACAGGTGCATGGGAAGAAAAACCTCTATGCCATACCTCTCCTCATACACCTACAACCCTGAATACTTCCCATGCATAATCATCATAAGAGCCTCCTCCCTTATATCATGAGTGCCACTCACACCCTCATGTGTCAAAACTAAAAAATATGATGGAGTCTCTGATGTTATCAATGATTCGAAGTATGCCAAACTAATATGGTAACAAAAATCCTCAATCTCCATTTCCTTGTTTTCAATGAACTTAAGAGAAAGGTCCCTATCCATGAAAAACTACAAATAATTTGATTTCATATTCTCTAATGCCTCTATGATGATGTGCAATTTGGTACTAGTGACTCCATATGAAATTCGTCTTTGCATCTCTTCCATATGGGTTTTCCACATAACGCCTTCAATAAATTTATGAGCATCATATGCCTTCGTCAATACCTGCACAATTTTCTCCTCTCTGGCCAATAGTAGATTCTCCAAATCACACAATGATATTTCATCAACATGGTGTGGGATGTCACACAAGGGGTTAATTGATTCATTAGATGATGTCATGCAATGTGAAATACCTTCCCCATACAAGTTTTTTGATCTTCTCTTGTCCGATAAATCAACCCCTTTGTTGTCCTCCTCCACACATAGCTCCCAATATTTATCATATTCTGGAACATTCATTCTCGCATCATTATATATGTCATAAATAGTAATAAGTGTTGATTTTTTTCTTGAACCATCTTGATCATTAGTATCGTACACACAGAGAGATGTTGAATCCTTATCATCAAATGATTGGAACATCTTATCATAACCATCTTAAGTAGGAAAATATTTTGTATCCTTGTCAATAAATGAAAGACACTTCCACACTAATCCTATAAAAAGAGAAGAAGAATTTAATCAAGAAATAAAATGGCACAAGAAATCATAGAGTACACCGATATTTTACCCTGTAAACCCTTAACCATGAAAAATCACATTCCTTTGAGTGTTCTTTTCTCTGGTTGTATTATGGATTCAAAATAAAAGGTTACATGTCTAACCTTGGTCCACACATAAGACACGATTTACATCATACCCTCTTTCATAGGCAAAAGTAATCCTGTAGCCAATTCATCTTACATATGCATGACCAACAACCTACACTTACACATGCATTGACCTGCAAAAGTGCATTCTACGATTACCTTACAATAGCAAAAACAACAACTTCAAATGAAACAACAACATCCTTTATGTCCTTACAACACGCTTCTTTATAGGATTTACAACCTAAAAAACCATAAAGATTGGTGCCTAAAAAATGGTGACATATCTATGCATATCATTGGCTACAAATCCCACAAATCTTGAGATTCTCTTATAGTCGACTCCAAGTCGAGTTTACCAATCGACCTTCATTCATTCTCTAGTCAATCATCTCACACCCATACTTCTACCTATTTTCAGTTGATTTGTCATCGATATCTTCGACTTTGACTTTGCCCAGTTGATTACCTTGAACTTCAATTTGTTGTCTATCTACCTTGACTTCAACCTGTTGTCAATCCACTTCAACTTCGACTTGATATCGATCCACCTCAACTTTGACCATCACTCGATTCACCTCGACTATACTTTCACTGCAAATAATATAAAAACCCAACATTCTCCCATGTGTTGTCTTCTTTGTTGAAACAAGAGATTCATAAACATTTGTTCATAGACCTAAGACAACAATCCCCATTTCCTCTTTGCACCAAGAGAAATTCACAGCACCCAGAGAATTGGTCAACGAGTCTTCTATGTTTTCCAATCTGTCCACTTTCTCCAGTATTACCTTGTTACTTTCCACCATGTTGCTTGTGAAATGGTATTGTACATCAATGTTCTTAGTCTTTGATTGATAATAATGTTTCTTTGCTAGAAATAATGTGCTTTGACTATCACAACTTACCTTCATAGCTCTCTGCTCAAATATGATTCTTGAACACAACCTTTGAAGCCATACTTCTTCTTTAGTTCCATGATTGGTCGCCATATATTCAACTAATGTTGTCGACAAGGCTACAACCGCCTATCGCTTACTCATCCATATTATTTCTCGACTGAACATATTGAAGACATATTCTTTGGTCAAACTCCATCAATCTAGATATCCATCCCAGTCGACATCGACAAATCCATGTACATATAATTTACCACTAACACCTCCAGGGTTTCCTTGGTAGCATATAGTATAGTCCTTAGTGCAACACAAATACCTGAATACTCTCTTGATAGTTTTCCAATTCTCTTTTCCAAGTGTCGACATGTACATTCTCAACACTCCCACTGCATGGGTAATGTCTGGTTGAGTTCATATATCGCATACATTAGACTACCAACCGCACTTTCATAGGGAACACATGCAATGTCCTTTATTTCTTCCTATGTATTTGGACATTGTTTAGTAGTAAGCCTTTCTTCGATAGGAATTGGCACCTTCAACGGTTAGGAATCCTCCATGTTGAATCGTTTCAAAATTGTTTCAATATACTTCATCTGATTCAACTAGAGATTTCTAGCGGCTCGATCTCTCTTAATCTCCATTCCCATAATTAATTTAGCTGCACCAAGATCCTTCATGTCGAACTTGGATGGTAAATTCTTCTTCACCTCCTTTATTGCATCCATGTTGTTTCCAATCAGAAACATGTCATCTACATACAAAGCTACATATATGAAACACCCACCTTCTTCCTTAGAATATAAGCAATGATCAACTTTTATTCTCACAAATCCAAAACTAAGGATGCGTGTGTCAAACTTCTGGTACCACATCCTTGGTGATTTCTTTAGATGATAAAGGGATCTTTTGAGTTTGTAGACCAACTCTTTCTTTCACTTTACTACCAATCCTTCAGCCTGTTTCATGTTGATTTATTCTTCTAGGTCCCCATGTAGGAACACTATCATCACATCCATATGTTCTATATCCAGATCGAATTCTACAACAAGAGACATTAGTACACTAATGGAAGTTAGTTTTGCAACATGGGGAAAAATCTCACAGAAGTCGTCTCCCTCGACTTCAGAATATCCTTTCTCTACCAGTCAAGATTTGAACTTCTTGACTTGTCTTGAGACTTTCATCTTATTCTTGAACACCCACTTTCTACCGAAGGTATTTCTTCCACTAGGTAACTTGAATAAATCCCACAACTCATTATTGTAAAAGTATTCCATCTCTTCGGCCATGTTGTCCTTCTAGAGTTTATCCTCTATCAAGTCATCTACCTGACTGATCGACTTGGGCTCATCGTCGATGGAAGTTGGCATGAATGAGGAATGGAATTCAGGAAGACTATACCTTTCTACTAGTTTTATTTATATTTTTGACCTCCTTATCAATGAATTCAATTGTTCCACCTCTTCCTCAAATTCATTTGAATCATTTGAATCATCTTCTTCATTCCTCAGTTCAAACCGCACTATATCAGGATTATTATTGGTATGAATATCTTCCTAAAGCTCATACTTACCATTGAATTCTCTGAAGACAACATCTCAATTGTACAATGTTCTCCTTGATGCAGGATCCTAGATCTTATATCCCTCCATCCTTTCTTTGTGTCCAATGAAAATACATTTGACTGCCTTCTTGTCCATATTGCTCCTCGTTTCCTTGGGAACATGAAAAAATGTATCACAACCAAATACTTTCAGATGTTCCATCGACGAATTCTTACCATTCCATACCTCATTGGGAGTTGTGTTAACTAGCGCCAATGAAGGAGACATATTCACCATATACCTTATAGTATCGACTGTCTCCACCCAAAATTCTTGTGCGATCCTAACACCATTGAGCATGTTCCTTGCCTTATGCATCAACGTTTTTTTCTTCTCTCAACAAATCCATTTTGTTGTGGAGTATATGGTTTGTTATTTTGGAGTTCTATGCCACTTTTCTTATAGAACTTATCAATTTCCTTTCCACGCAATTCTTCAATATTGTCAGTTCTTATCACTTTAATCCTATTTTGTGGATGGTTTTCCGCAAGAGATTTAAACTCATTAAATCTATTAAAAATCTCTTATTTCTTCCTCAGGAAATATATCAATGTCTTCCTAGAAAAATCATCGATGAAGGAGACATAATACAAGGATCCACCAAGTGAAGGCACTATAACTGGGCCAAACACATCATATGAACCAGTTCTAGAATGCCAATTTCCCTTGTTTCTCCTAATGGGAACCTTACCCAACTTTGTTTCCCATATATGCAATGTTCACAATATTTGAATTCTAAACCACATTCAGGAAAAACTTCAACCAAACCTTTTCTTTGCATAGCTCAAAGTCTCTTTTCTCCAATGTGTCCCATCCTCTCGTTTCATAGCCTAGTCATGTCAATTCCATCATGTCTTGTTCATTCAATTTGAAATGACTTAGCTTGAGTTGAGTCAATTTGTGTCGACATCGATTTGATTCAATTTTAGGAGCAACAATGTTGTTGCATCCAGTCGAGTAAAAAATCCCAAAAAACTTGTACATGGTACTAATATGAACTCCCTTCATTAAGACCATCGCACCTCTGGCCATCTTGCATGAATCCTTATGAAAAAGAGCATGCACACCTACATCACTCAACTTACTGATAGATATCAGGTTTCTTTCCAAAATCAGAATGTGTAGCACACCTGGAAAGGTTCTTTTCCTCCCATCCTGCAATGTCAATCATACTCTTCCCCGTCTAATAATTCTATTTTTCAACTCGTCCCCCAAGAACACATCACCCCCATCATATCGTTGATATTCACATAACCATTCTTTATGTGGTTTCATATGATAGGATTCTCCTGAGTTGATCAACTAAATATATTGATCCAACTTTGTACTCGTCGATGCTAAGTACACATCACCTCCCTTGTCTGAGGTCGTCTTTCTCTCAATCAATCCATCAATGAATTTTTGTTCCTTCAACATACAATCCTTTTTATAATGATCATCTTTACCACATTTCCATCATCTTCGCACTGACTGAACTGGTGATTTAGATATTTCCTTCGAATTAGAGTTTATACTAGATAATATTCCTTTATCTCTGTCTATTGGTCAAACTCTCACTAGTAGATCATCTTTTGTCTATCCTTCCATGTTCTTTATTCTCATTTATTCTGACAACATAAAATAAACCACATCCTCTAGGGATAGTGTGGTTGTATTGCTCCCAATATCCATGATTAAGCTCTCCCAAGAGTTTGGAAAAGAACATACTAGGATGATACACTTCTCCTCATCAAAGATATTTATATCCACAAACGATAACTGGATTAACATGGTATTAAACACATTTAAATGCTCAGTCACCAAAATTCCATCACTCATCCTCAAAATCTAGAGTTTCTTTCTAAGAAACAACTTATTTACCAAATATTTCAACTGGTATAAGCCTCCCAACGTTTCCCAGAGTTTCTTGGACGAATACTCACCCGAGACATTCAACAACACTAAATGTGCAAGACAAAGCCAAATCATATGTCTTTCTCTTCTTTCAAGTTTCTCCCATTCCTTCGTCGACATGCCTATTAGTTGGGTACATGGATAGAACATTGTCTATTGTTCTCGATCTATAAAAATATCTTCCATTTGAAGCTTCCAAAGCTCAAAATTATATACATTGAATATTTTTATCTCTATTCTGGAACTGCTCACCATTCTTTACCATGACATTTAATATAATTTATGAATTACAACTCTTACTTTACCTAGGGTTTAGTTCTCAGATTCAATATTTGCAAATCAAGATCTGATATACTCACCAGAGCATAACACCACTCTTATAACTCACTTGTCAAGGAAAACCTAATCTTTGATACCACATGTCAGGAAATGAAAAAAAAATCCACACTAATCCTAGTGGAATAGAAGAAGAATTTAATCAAGAAAGAAAATGACACAAGCAATCACACAGTACACCGATATTTTACCCTAGAAACCCTTAACTGGGAAAACCAACATTCCTTTGAGCATTCTTCTCTCTTGTTGTCTTATGCATTCAGAATAAAATGTTGCATGTTTAACCTTGGTTGACACCTAAGAAAAAATCAACATCATACCCTCTTACACATGCAATAACAAACCTGTAGCCAATTTGTCTTACATATGCAAGAAAAACAACCTACACTTACACATGCATTAACATGAAAAAGTGCATTCTACGATTAACTTACAACAACAACAACAAAAAAATGCAATTGCAGCAACAACAACCTTTACGGACTTACAACACACCTCTTTATAGGATTTACAACAGGAAAAATCCTAAATATTGGTGCCCCAAAAATGGTTATAGATCCATGCATATCATTGGATACAAATACAGATATTCTATTACAATCGAATCCATGTCGGGTTTACCATTTGAATACCAGTCAACCTTCATTCATTCTCTAGTTGATTTTCTCATGCTTGAAGTTCAACCTATTTTCAGTTGACTTGTCGTTGATATATTCAACTTCGACTTTACTCGGTCGACTCCTTGACCTTCGACATGTTGTTGAAATACCTCGATCTACCTCGACTTCAACCTGTTGTCAATCCACCTCGACTTCAATTTTTTTTTTATTTACCTTGACTTCAACCATCAATCGTTTTAGCTCGACTAGAATTTCACTGAAAATAATATAGCAATCGAACAGGCCTGATATTTTCCATCGAGCACGTTAGTGTCATCGACCTCATCAGTAAGTCTAATTATGTATCATAGTTTGTTGGTTGGTATTCCTTATTTTAAACATCCTTTTCATGGCTAGATGCATGTTCCTCCACCTATTATTCATTCTCATCCTTTTTCATTTCCTGCCCTGTGCCATTAAAATATTCTATATCCAAATCCTTGGGTTAGCTTCCGTACAAGAGACTGTATAAGTTTTTAAAGGGAAATGTTGCACAAACCACTTCCCTCAATTTTAGATAATCCTAATATTGAGGCATGATCTTATTTTCCTCTAGCACCATCTTGGATTATTGAATAATTTTCCAAGTTTTATCCAAGAATTTCGGAGTTGTTTTGATAAGAACCAAATATCAATATAGCATAGAAAAACCTCAGAAAAAGTACTCAATGCCTTAAAAAAGAGATAATTCCAGATAATAAGCCTCTTCGAGGGGGCAACCTCCTTTTACCCCACTTAAATGTTCAAGTACAAGATGATTCAAAATGAAAATGTCTCCTTGGTATATATAGGAGACTAGGAGGTATAATTACAACTAATGGCCTAAAGCCGACATAAATAAAATAACATTACTAATATAATATGCCCTAATTAAGGGGTAATGAGCCAATATTAGGGCTTAACATTCCCCTCCCCTTGAGAAAAGTGTTGTCCGCAATGCTTGAGTAACTCTGGATGCTTCTGTATAAAATGTTGAAATAATGTAATTGCGAAGAGCATTCTTGTTATTATTTTATTATTGGATTAAATCCCCATTGCAGATTAATCATGTCATTATTATTGTTATTGTTATTGGATTAATCCCCATTGAGGATTAATCATGTCGGTAATTGTATAAGGACCAAATCCCCTTTTGCGGATTGGTTATCGGACAATTACAAAGTGAAGAATAAGAAGTTGACCCCAATAGTTATAATGGAAGACCCGTAATTAATTAAAGGTGGGTTTACCCACCCAGAGTGAGAGGTCGACCATGCTAGTTGTGACCTTTCACACGTGCCAGTTTGATATAAATAAGAGGCTAGCACCTCACTTCAAACACACAACTCACTTTCTCATTCTCTTATGAGGAAAGCTAGAATTAGAAGTTGAAGAGAGGAGAAGAAGCGTGGCGCATCTCTTGGGGAGGAATTTCCGTATTGGTTTGAGTTATCTCTTGAACATTGTATAATCTATTTATGATAAGGAAGTTTTTGCTGGGTTTTCTTCCCCTAGAGGGTTTCCCAGGATAAATGTTGTGTCTCTTGTGAATGTGTATTTCTTAGTGTTCCTGTTCTTATTATGCTCTTATCTTATGAAATGCAAAGAACTATAATAATGGCATAAAACATTAACATGGAATCAGAGCCAACATGAAGAAAGCATTGTTTGCAAGAGGAAAAACGTCACTGTTACTGTACCCCAAAATTAAGGTTTTGCAAAAGTGAGTATTTTCAACTCCCTGACATCCTAGAAAGTTGCGCCCTCCCCCAAGGATCAATTTGGCACCTAGAGTGCACCTTTTCAATGGCTAGATCTCTTGGAAAGTGAAACCCTAGTTTCACAAAGTACCAGAAAACCAGAAAACCAGAGTACCAGAAGTACCAGAAAACCAGAAGCACCAGTCCAGAAATCCGCAAATCAGATTTGAAGGGGTAAAAGTTGGATTTTCGAAATTCCAACTACACCAGCTAACTCACCTCAGCCCAATGCATCTATCCCCTGGATCAGAATTTCAAAAATTCAAAGTTTGAAAAATTAGGGTTTCCTCATAAAACCCTAAGTTGCAGTTGCAGTTGCAGTCTCAAAACTAGTTGCATTTGCAATACCTATTGCAGTTGCAGTCTCAGAACTAGTTGCAGTTGTAGTACCTACTGCAGTTACAGTACCTGTTGCAGTTGCAGCTGTGAAACCAGTCGCAATCACTCTTGAAGTTTTTGGTAATGATTATCGCTGCTACCAGATGGAGCCACTACCTGCAAATGCTATCCAAGGTATGTACTCACATATGGTTAATGGTTAAACCCTGAAGAGTATTTGCAAGAGAAGGGATCTTTTGCCATAGATCTAGAAGGATCTCAAGATCCAACACATTCAGAGGAATGATGCAACCCAGGTGTGATTATTCTAATATGCATCTATTTGTTATGAAATTATCTTGATCAGTGTTGC
>ML787667.1:491582-506966 GCA_009831015.1 Picea engelmannii | reverse complement strand
TATGAGCCAATTGAGTACCCAAACAAGAAAATAATTTTGTCCAAAAATGTCCAGTGAAGATGGGATCTCTGTCACTTACAATAATCTTTGGGATGCCATGTATCTTTTGAACTGTCTCCATGAATGCGGTGGAAACTGTACTATCTTTGAAGGGATGAGAGAGTGCACAAAAGTGTGCGTACTTGGTCAGTCTATCAAAAATCACCATGATGACACTCTTTCCTTCAGACTTTGGTAACCCTATGATGAAATCCATGGAAGCCTCCTCCCAGCGCTGACTTGGGATGGATAATGGTTGTAAAAAACCTGGGGTCTTAATTGTTTCCACCTTATTTTGTTGGCAAACCAAACATTTTTCCACAAACCTTTAAACATTAGTTTTAAGGCCATCCCAAAAAAAATCCTTCTTGACTCAATGGTAAGTTTTCAAAAATCTCGAGTGCCCTCCTACTGGAGAGGTGTGAAATTCCAATAGTACCTTTTGTTTGAGTTGGGAGTTCTTACATAAATATAAGCGATCTTTGTACCATAGTGAATCATTTTTCCATGTAAATGTATCTGATGTACTGGAATACTGTTGCAACCTTTGAATGAGAGTCCACACTTTTCTATCATTCTTCCATTCATCCCTTTCTTCTATTATCCAATCAAGTTGGATGATCGAGATAACACAGAGAAAGGCCTCAACATCTTCCTCCTTTCTTGAGAGTGCATCTACCACAACATTTTGCTTCCCCTTTTTATAGACGATTTCAAAATCATAACCCAATATCTTGGTTACCCATTTTTGTTGTTCTTCTGAAGATAGTCTTTGTTCCAAGAAGTATTTAAGACTATCATGATCTGTTTTGAATTTGAAGTGCCTACCTATTAGGTGAGGACGCCATTTCTTCAATGCATGTAGTATTTCCATCATTTCTTTCTCATAAATGGGTTTGTGTAAGTCCTTTCCCTTGAGTGGTCGACTTTAAAAATCCAGGGGCCTTCCTTCTTGCATTAGGACGACACCTATTCCATTTCCCGAGGCATCACATTCCACAATAAAGGTTTTTGTGAACTCTGGAATGGTCAAGACAGGAGCTTTACACATCACCTCTTTAAGTTGTTCAAAATATTTAGTTGCCTCTGGAGTCCATGAAAATGCATCCTTCTTAGTTAGTGTCGTTAAAGGTGCTGTTATTCTTCTATAATTCTGAACAAACTTGCAGTAGTAACCCGTCAAACCCAAAAATCCTCTAAGATTCTTTAATGTTTTGGGAATTGGCCAGTCCATCATGGCCTTAATCTTTTTAGGGTCTACCTTGACACCTTCATGAGATGCAATATGACCCAAATACTCTACCTCCTTTACTCCAAAGAAACATTTGGATGGTTTGGGATATAGTTGTTGCTCCTTTATTAGTTGTAGCACCTTGTCAACATGTCGCACATGATTCTCCCAAGACTTTATATAGATTAGTATATCATCAAAAATTACTAACACAAATTTTCGAAGGAAGGGATTGAAAATGGAATTCATCAACCCTTGGAATCTGGAAGGTGCATTTGTAAGGCCAAAAGGCATGACCAAAAATTCATAATGGCCTTCATGAGTTCAAAACGTTGTTTTTGGGATATGTTCTTCCTTCATTATGATCTGATGATACCCTAAACAGAGATCCAATTTTTTGAAATAGATTGCTCCATTTAGTTCATCTAACAATTCATCAATGACGGGAATGGGAAACTTATCTTTAATAATGATCTTGTTGAGCTCTCTATGATCTGGACACATACACCATGAGCTATCTTTCTTGAATACCATTAGCACTAGTGCAGAGTAAGAAATTTGGCTAGGTCTAATAATGCCAGCCTCTAACATTTCTTCAACCATGTGGTCAATTTCACTCTTCTGGGCGTAAGGGTATCTGATCCGGATTATTTTTGGCACAAAATGAGATCGGAGATATAATAAAGAAATGCACAGAGATATCACAGATATTCAATAATATAATAGAAATGTATCAGATATGCAACCATAAACATAGATATATAGGAATACACGATTTCTATCAATGAAAGAAATGTACAGAGACTATAAAAATACAAAGTGAAAGACTCGCTAGAATGGTGGCAGCTTATCTCTGAGAAGAGATGTAACCGCTACTCGCATTTGCAAGAAGATGATTACAATGAGGCTATGAAGGCCTTTTTACTATAAGAAGGAATGCCAAAAACCCTAGACATTCAAAAACCTAACCCTAGGAGATGAAGCGCCAAAAGTCATGTGGGCCCTGTTTGGGTAAGTGAGTACATCAACTTCCCGAGGTCGTAACTTTTGCATACGATCTCTGTTTTAGGCGTGTGATAGATCGTTGGAAAGGTATCATCAAGGAGATTCATTTTGGGGGCTCAATTATTCCTTCATCCTTAATTGAGAACCTTGATATTGAAAAAACCTTCATCTGGACCCTCAAAATGGCCCGGGAAGTTAAAACCTGCTAAAAATAGTAAATTGTGAAAATTGCCAGAAAATTGTTTTGAGCCATTTGGAAAAGGTGGGTGGCCACCAATATCCAGATGGATCAGTATCTGTATGGCCTAATTTTAGGAGGAACACTCCTAGTAATTAGGTGAATTTCATGATTATTATTTCGAGTGGGTGGAAGACCTTTGGGAATATCTTCAAATACTTTGGATTGCTTAGCAATGATCCTTTGGAGATGTTGAGGAATAGATGGCTTAGATGTTTGAAAATCTAGTGAGCATAGTTGTGCAATAACTCCTCGATGCCCCTTTTTCAATAATTTTTTCATGCCATTAGAACTTATCACGTTACCGGGTTTCCCTGTGATACCTCTTAACTCAATTTCTTTTCCTTGCAATGAAAATTTCATGAAAAGTTCTTGAAAATTAAAAGCCATTGTTCCTAATGATTGTAACCATTGGATTCCTAGTACAACATCTGCACCACCCATTGGTATAGAAATCATTGTACTATTCATTACATACTCTCCCATTGAAAGATTGATCTTGTTTCATTTTATTGAGTAATTGATAGTTCCTCCATCTGCAATCATTACTTGAAACTCTGGTGCTGGATATACAAGGCAATTGAGATCTTTGGCTAATTTATAGTGAATGAAATTATGAGTACTGCCAGAATCAATTAGGACTATTGCCTTTTTCTTTTTGATGTATCCTTCGATCTTGAGGTTTTGAGGAGTGCTAATTCCAACCAATGCATTACATGATATCATGGGAGTCAACTCTTCAGATGAAATGGCTTCAACATTTTCATCTTCAGATGGTTCTTGTTCTTGTTCTTGTTCTTCTTCCTCTTCACAATCTATGTAGAATAATTTCTTTTCACCACACTTATGTCCCTTACTGTACTTTCTGTCACAATTAAAGCATAAACCTTTTTCTTTTCTTTCCTTCAAATTTTGAGGTGTCAACCTTGTAGGTTGAGTTGTTTTAGAAGAGAGAGCATTGTTCTCTCTATAGATGTTAGGATTGGTCCTTCTAGTAGCCATAGCCATATTTTTACTTTCAACATTTCTTGCCACCTTAAATGCATTCTCCAATGATTTGGGTTCCGAAAAGACGAACCTCATGTTGAATGTTATCCTTTAAAGTTCCTATGAATACATCAATCAAGTGCTCATCTAGAATATCGGTTACCTTTATATTCAATCTTTGAAAGTTCTCAATGTGTTCGGTAACTGAACCCTTTTGCTTGAGATTTATCAATTTGATAAAGAATGTATTGCTCCTTGTATCCTCATAGTATGCTATCATTTCTTCCGTGAAAATTGTCCAAGTGATGAGTGATTTGCGAGAACAAATCCATCGATACCATACAAATTGATTAGGTTCTAAATATAAAGAAGCAATTCGTACCTTTTTTGTATGTGGCACATTATGGAGATCAAAGAATTTCTCCATCTGAAGTATCCATGTGATTGAGTCCTTTCCATCAAACTTCCTCATATCAATCTTAGGAACATGGTTGGTGTTCAAACAAAAGTTGGAGTTTCTCCATTCTTGATTCACCTTCCTTGTGTCCTCATCATGAATTTCATGGGATGCATTTTCACTTTCAGGTGTCTTCTCTGCTACAAATTTTTTCAATACTTCCATGACATCCCTTTTTAAACCATCCATCTTAGTATCCAACTTAGCTTCCATTGAATCCATCTCAGTATCCAACTTAGCTTCCAATGAATCCATCTTAGTATCCAACTTAGCTTCCATTGAATCCATCTTATTTTGTAGTTCATTTATGTCCCTACGCATTTCTTCGCCTTCATCAAGAGTCCAAGTAGGATTTTCTGGAGGCTTATTTGGTGTAGAAGTTCCCTTTATTGGTGGCATGTTGGCCAAGTACACTTTTGAACCTTGATTTTGAGGTGGTTCTGCTAGACAATATTTCTTCTGTTGTATCTCCCAAGTTTCGGCCTTTCTGGGTATGAAAATTTCTTTTATGTATTTCTATGATATTTATTCTCTGCAATGCCATAGGTCTGATCAAAATTGGATGTGCCAAGTGGAATTTACGGTAAATTTCCCACATCTTGTTGATTTTTGGCCTTTCCAGGAGATCTCACTTGTATAGCGTGCCCCACACAAAATAATTGATATATAATTCTGAAACTCGCACTATAAATACTAAAGACTATTGACGATCCAATGAAATCCATCCCACTCAATTTGGATACTCTAAGAAGAAGTTATGATTGTTTTACCTAGAACACCTTCTTGAGACTAGTCAATAGGACTAGTCAAATACCCTATCTTACATAGGGTGTGTCTACAAATTTAACATGACCTAGAAGATTAACTTTGTACCACATATTCCTTAATAATTTTTGTAAATAGCCTTTAGATTTCATGTTCTAAAACATTACAAAGAAGGTTTTATAGCGAAAATTCCACAATGACTCAATTCATAATGATTCTAGAACCCTATCTTGTACAGGTTGTATCTATGGAAGTGTAAGGCCCCAGGAGCTGAGTTTTGAACCCAATGTACCTTGATCCATCTACTAAATATCCTCCAAGTTGTTCCTTCTGAAACATTGTAGAAAAAATGTTATAGCAAAAATTCCAAGGTGTCTCAGATGTAGCAGCGAAACCCCAAGACCTTGAGCTCTGATACCATATGTTAAGAAACAAATATCAATATAGCATAGAAAAACCCCAGAAAAGGTAATCAACGCCTTGAAAAAGAGATAATTTCAGATAATAAGCCTCTTTGAGGGGGCAACCTCCTTTTACCCCACTTAAATGTTCAAGTACAAGATGATTCAAAATGAAAATGCCTCCTTGGTATATATAGGAGACTAGGAGTTATAATTACAACTAATGGCCTAAAGCCGACATAAATAAAATAACATTACTAATATAATATGCCCCAATTAATGGGTAATGAGCCAATATTATGGCTTAACATGTTTTTATTCTTTTGTCTATGTAAAGAACTGTTGATTTCTCCCTCCTATGCAAACCATTCATATATTATGTAATCAAAAGTTGGAAATATCACCAAATTTGATACCACTGTAATGTACCCAAGTGGGATAGGATGGAATATTATGTTAGATGCCCAAATTGTTGTTTTCTTTGTGTAATTTTGTCAAATGATTTTCCTTAATGCTGGTATAGCTTCTTACTAAAAGATAAAAAAAAATTCAAACATATTGCATGCATCCATTTAAATAGAAAATAGAAGAGATAACCACAAAATATTTCCTATGGTTTGAACAACAATACAAGGTCTAATGGTTGTTGTAGCAACTACAATAAAATCACTAACAACATGCAGTATAAATGTCGATATGATATACAAATTAAGGGTTGTTGTAGCAGCTTTAAAACATCAATAAACGCAAGTGAGGATGTTCGATGAATGGGTTAGGGTGTGCATGGGAGTCCGTGTGTAGGAGTGTGTGCATGGTAGTGAGTGGTGGAAAAACTGAGTGAGTGAACGGGAAAAAAATGAGGAATTCATCAATCGAACCCTGCCATCATTCCAGAGGTGGATTTAAGTAACCTCGCAGGGAAAAAAGAACCACCTGACCTTCCCCACGAAGCTCATGTAATCAATCGCCTCCCTTAGAAAAAATGGGTAATAAAAAAATAGGAAATAAATACTTAGTCCCTCAAGCTCCCTCTCTTATGGAATCATAGCCCCCTATAACTCTACTCCTTGTCCGTCTAGTAGCCAACGATGTTTTTATTATTATTAATGATCAAAACATTACATTTCTAGGGCATACTAGCCCTTTAATAATTGTTTGGACACTTAGGCCTCTCATCATTGTAACAATGCATTATTTAAAATGGGGGCTTGAAACCCGGGGTGTTACATAACCTCCCCCTTATTTTGGCATTATCCTTAGTGCATATACAAAATAGAGATCAAAATATCAAATTTATTCAAAAAGTTTTGGGTACTCTACCTGCATGGTATCTTCATGCTCTTAGGTAGCATCTTCAGGACCATAGCAGGTCCACTAAACCTTTACCATTTCTATAACTCAATTCCAAAGCATTTTGACTTTTCTGTCCAATACCTGAACTGGCTAAACCTGAAAGTCTCCCTTTGTCTCTACCTGAATCAGATGCCAATCAATAGCATGGTTAGGATCATGTACATATTTATTTATTAAAGATACATGAAATAAAGTATGCACATTCATGGAAGCAGGAAATGCAAGCATGTATGAAACTGGCCCTATTCTGTCCAATATTTCAAATGGACCACAAAATCTGGCTGCCAACTTTGTACAACTACCCAATTTCAAAGAGATTTTATTGGGTTTCACTTTCAAAAGTACATGATCCCCTACTTTAAAGTCTCTAGTTTTCATGTTCTTTTCTACATAAACTTTCTCTCTATCCTGAGCTTCCTTTATATTCTTCTTGATCTTAACCACTTGGTCTTCCATGTCCTTGAGAAACTCCGACCCAAGTACCACTCTGTCTACTAGGTTGTCCCAACTCACTGGAGTATTGCATTTCCTACCATACAAGGCCTCAAATGGGCTCATTCTCAATGAATCTTGATACCCATTGTTATATGAAAACTCAACCAAGTGTAAGTAATCTTCCCACTTAGATGGCTTATCCATCACATACATTCTCATCATGTCTTCAATTATTCGATTGACTCTCTCTATTTTCCCATCTGTCTGGGGCTGATATGTTGTGCTAAAGTTTAGATTTGTTCCAAATCCTTTAAATAATCCCCTCCATAAATTGGAGGTAAACTTTGTATCTCTATCTGAGACAATTTTCCTAGGTATCCCATGCAACCTAGCAATTTCCTTCATGAAAATTTCTGCAATATTAGTTGTTGTATGCGTTGTCTTCATAGGCATGAAATGAGAAACCTTTTTTAATTTTTGAACCACCACCATGATTGAATCATGTTTCTTATTTGTTCTGGTTAATCATGTGAAAAACTCCATGGTGATCACTTCCCATTTCTTCTCTGGAATTGGCAATGGATGCAACAAACCCATTGGGTGCCTATGCTCAGCCTTCACCATCTGACATTCCATACATTGAGCGATGTAACAAACAACATCCTTCTTCATTCCCGACCAAAAGAATTGGCTTCTTACTGCTGTGATTGTTTTCTGGAAACCAGGATGTCCTGCATAAGGAACATGATGCATTTCCTTTGGTACCAAATTCATCAGTTATCTGGAACTAGGAACATAGATTCCATTCTTATGCATGAGTAATCCATCTTCCTTGATTTCATGCTCCTTTATTTTATGCTGTACATTTCCTTACTGTAAGTTTTTCTTTACCTGTAGGTAATGTTGATTTGTAACAAGACCATCTAAAATTATGCTCTTCAATTCTAAATGATGCATATTGACAACAGTATCATGCATGAGATGCACTCTCCTACTAAGTGCATCAACAACTTTATTCTCCTTTCCCTTGATATGCTTGATGTCGAAGTCATATTCACTTAAAAATTCCATCCATCTTGTTTTCCTAGGCATTCAAGGTCGGTTGTTCAAAAAGATACTTCAGGCCAATGTGCTCTGTCCTTAATTCAAATTTCTTCCCCATGAGATAATTCCTTCACATCCTCAAGGCGTGAACAATGGAAACAAGTTACAAGTCACATGTAGCATAGTTCCTCTCATGTTCCTTAAGATTTTTGGACTCATATCCAATGACATGTCCATTTTGTGTGAGGACTCCCCCAAGTCCTTCCTTACAAGAGTATATACATAGCACAAAACTTTCATTTGGGTCATCAATCATTAACACAAGCACACTAGTAAGTAATTCCTTCAACATATTAAAATTATTTTCACACTTGAGTGTCCATTCAAATTTAGTTCCATTCTTTTTCAAATAAGTGATGGGATGAACAATATTAGATAACCCTACTATGAACCTTCAGTAGTAACCATCTAATCCCATAAAATATCTGACGTCTGACACATTTCTGGGTGTTGTCCATCCTCTAATGGCTTCGATCTTCTGTGGATATATTTCTATGCTCTGCTATGAAATAATTTGTCCCAAGTAATGGATCTTCTTTTGATAAAAATAACACTTACTCAACTTGGCATACAACTTATGTTATCTCAGTACTTGCAATACCAATCTCAAGTGATGTTCATAATCCTCTTTAGACATAGAATAGATAAGTATGTCATCCAAGAATACTATGAAAAACTTGTCCAAATAGTTTCTGAATATTCCATTCATTAAGCACATGAAGACAACTGGTGCATTGGTTAGTCCAAATGACACCACTACAAATTCATAATTCCCATACCTGATCCTAAAGGTTGTCTTATGAATGTCTTCTTCCTTGATTCTTACGTGATGGTATCTCTCCCTCAGGTCAATATTTGAAAATATATTTGCTCCTCTTAGTTGATCAAAGAGGTCATTAATTCGGGGTAGCGAATACTTGTTCTTTAAAGTGTACTTGTTCAGTTGTTGGAAGTCAATACACAGCCTCAAGGTTCCATCTTTCTTTTTGACAAAAAGTACTGGTGCTCCCCAAGGTGAAACACTTGGACGTATGTACCCTTTCTTCAACAATTCTTCCAATTGCATTTGTAATTCTTTTGACTCTGGTTTTCTCATTATGTAAGGTGTTTTCGACACATGGGTATCTTCTGGAACTAAATAAATTGATAAATCTATCTCCCTCCTTGGTGGAAATCTGGGTATTTCATGGAATACATTTTCAAATTCCTATAGCACCGAGAAATCTTCAAGGCTTAGTCCCTTTGTATCAACTAGCTCCTCCACATTATTTGCATACAATTGACATCCTTTTCTAAAAATATTTTCAGTTGTAAGGCCAAAATCTCCCTTATAGAGATGGGTCTTGGAACTCCTTTCAAAGTGCTCTATTTTCCATCTCTATGAAGACATGTAAATATCTTGTTATGACAATCTAGGACAACATGATCCTTGTTCAACCAATCCATTCCAATCATAACATCATAAGACCCCAATGGTATGATATTTAGATTAGTACTAGTATGCACGCCATTAAGACTCACAGAATAGCCTCTGACCATATCATGGATTCTTCTTTTTGTTCCAGTAGCTAACTGAACCAAACTTGCTTATCCAAGTTTAATTTTCTCCAAATGTAATTTATCCACTATCTTAGGATCAATGCAATAATGACTTGCTTCTGAATTAATCAAAATAGCAACAAGATGATTTATGATCTTACCTTCCACCTCGATCAGATTGGATTGGTACTCTTCTTGTCGATCATTTAAAGATGCATATATTCTTCCCATATCTCCGAATGTATCCTCTTGGATGTTGTGCATAGTATTCACTCTATCCTTTCTGTATGGGAAATCCTTGTACAAGTGATCTTCCTTGCATCCCCACCATTAGATTGGTGGTCTTCCCCTTTTTCCCAAGGAATCTTCCTTCATGGAATCCCCCTTAGCATATTGATCTTGATGATTTCTATTAGGCTCATTCCAAATGAAGGGAGGTTTGAATCCTTTCCTCCCTTGATCGGACTTCGCATTTTTCTTGTCCTTCTAAGATTTTTGCAGGGATTTTCTTCCCTGGCCTTGCTCATACAGGTATTTAGCCTTCCTGATAGCTTCAGTCAAGGTCTTGGGTTCATCATACTTCATATTTTCCTTATAAAAGGATAGAAATCCACTTAGAAATCTATATATTTTCACTTTCTCATCACCAATGAACTTGATAGACTTTAACAATCCCAAGAACTTCTTCTCATATTCTTCCATAGTCATGCCTCCCAACCTATGTTCAAAGAATTCCTGCATTTTATTTTCATAGAAATGATCTAAGAGGTACTCCTTTCGGAAGTAATTCTTCAACTACTTCCAAGTGATCCTACTTTCATTAACATTCTCAACTTGCTTCAGTTGGTCCCACCATATTATATCTTTTTCGTGTAAGTGGTAGGTGGCAATCCTGGCTTCCAGGTTTGATGAATAGTTATGCAACTAAAAATATCTTCGGAGCGTAAGAAAACATGCTTCAAAATCATCTTCCCTTTCTATTTCACCCTCAAAGGAAGGTGTCTTGAGCTTCCTCAACTCTCCTTGCAAACAATCTACCTTTTGTTTCTATAACATCCCTAAAAATAAATTATTTTTAAAACTAAAATTTCTTAGAAAATTATTTGTGTTTTTGGTAAATTCAAAATTGGAAAATTATTGCCATTTATGGAAATTCCTAATTTCAAATTTATTTAATTGTACTTGGTGATTATGACTGTTGGGAAGAGATATGATTTGACCCAACTAACTATTTGACTAGGACACTTGTATGAAACAAAATACTTTATATTTATTGTTGATGGACAAATGGAATAGCCAAGTTAAAATCAGTTGACAATGACTCCATGAGTGGGGAACATGGTCGAACTACCTCAGGGTTGATTGTTACAAGTGGAAAATAAGGAATTTGGCCATTGGTGGCCCCTGAAAATCAAGGATTTGGAAAGATGTGAAAATTTCCCAAAGGGGAAAAGACCTAGGCACAAATGTTTGGGTAT
The DNA here is from genome assembly GCA_009831015.1 of Picea engelmannii. NCBI lineage: Eukaryota > Viridiplantae > Streptophyta > Pinopsida > Pinales > Pinaceae > Picea > Picea engelmannii. Next base: position 495,934 of record ML787667.1, on the reverse strand, counting down.
ATAGCATATGGGAGGAGGTAGGACATTGCCTAGTATGCTGGGGAAAATGAATTATCTCTTGTTGTTATGAACACTACTTGTTGATTGTGAGGCCAGGAGAAACTATTGCAACTAAAGGACTATTGTTGCGGATGAGTTCTGAGTTCTCCCTCATGGATTCATGGTCATGATAGGGGGTGAACAGGACAAGTGATTTGGCTTCTATGTTCTAAGGTTGGGAGGAACTTGGTTGTTCCATTTGTTGTTCGACAAATTTTTCAGATATGTCTATCTAATGCTTCTCATGGTCAAATGTTATTTGAATTATTGATTGATAGAATGCAATTGTTTAAATCTGAATGAATTTTTTTGTTTTGTAAAAGTTTGTTCAAATGGATTGAACTATAGGATAAACCCTTACAGGTTAAATGCACGTGTTGAACAAAAACTTTCTATGTATCTTGGCTAGGTATATAATTTAATTATGGAAATATTAGAAGATATGTCTATGATAAATGGAATATCATTCCAACCCTATGCTGGGAATTCCTACTAATACGTAATACATATACATCTGGATATCCAGTTTTGTAAATAAAATTTAGACTGTAAAACACTGAAGGAACTTTGAAAGTAAATCTGGAATTTAAACAATATAGATATGTACAGATATATTATTGTAAGTCATTTTCTTTAATTCTTAATGAATTTGCTAGTGATTTATTACTATTGGAATGAAGTAAAGATATTATAATGCCCACAGTCTTACCGTATCTCACTAGTAAGAGGATTATGGGAATAAACTTGAGAACTTAGAATTAAGCATATATATTTTATTATAGACTAAATACATAGGTAGAATTGAAGGGCTATGAAAATTAGACTATATTGATGCCATTCTAGACTGGAGTTTATGTTGGCATAGGGGCAGACCTAGGTTTCAACTCCAAGAGTGCACCAACAAGCCCTAACTACTGGCCCTTTCAACAACATGTATGAAGTAGATGTCGTCTCACCCGAAGTAGATATAGGGGGTTGCAAGACACATGTGTCTACAACTAGAGGGAATTCATAATGGATTCAAAGCAACAATACATAGTCACCTAGTATTCCTTATCTTCCTTAAATCTACTGCGCAAGTTATACTTCAGATCTACTCAATATCACAATAGCATCATATCAAGTGACAAAGAACACATAATCAATCACACACATCAGAAGATATATGTGGTTCACCCTCTCCCTAGGGATACGTCCACAGAAATGTGCTTTATAATATATCAATATGAAGCATATAGTTCTTGCTTGCTCTCTCAAGTAGCAGATCTTCTCTCTTGTCCTCTCTGTCTCTCCCTTCCCTGCACACCCAGCTACAGGATTGATCTTTGCACCTAGCTTAATACATTACAATACCATAAGACTCTCACACTTATCACTTCTTTCTCACACAACAATAATCACTAATGCCAATAACAAAGCTATATCCAACAATATAATCAACAACAACAAAAACAACAACCCATCACAGGCCCTTTATACCTTTATTTATACATTACAATAGTTCTCAGACAACCTTAGGTTAAAACCTAAGAGTTAAAACCCTAGATACAAAAACCCTAAGTGTCTAAAACCCTAGGTCAACTTGATCTGCATTTTCAGGGCTTCACTAGCCTATCTTTCCTTCCTTCTCTCATGGTCCTCGAAAGCATCCAATGGTGGATTTTTCATCTTGTTGATTTGTACACAATATGTCTTCCTTGTTGATCTATCATCCTCGATATCCTCATGCGAAAACCTTCTTTCTCTTACTTTGCACCATCATTTCTTCTCTTTTTCTCACTTCGACCCAGTATCAGTCACTGTGTCTTCCCACAGTTCACGTTTTTCCTTTTCTTCCTTGATCTTCGCTTGATTCTATAACCAAGGGCCAATAGGCCCCCAACACTCACATGTGACTCATCCCAAGGCACCTCAGATCTGATCCTTTTGTTGTACTTTGAATTTAGACTGCATGGGGAAACTTGGGCTTTCTTCTCTAGTCCTCCTTTTCTTCCTTGTGCAGACTATCTTTTCTATGTTTGGTACCCAGTTTCAACTATACCTAGTACCTAGACCCTTTTCCTTTTACTTTTACCTAGAGATGTGAGGCAACGGGTTGTCACAATACAATTTCAATCATCTCCCATTCACTAATCCCTCCTTCCATTCTCCATTCAAAGTCTTCAACTGCACAACTCCTTCTGTAACATAGGCAACCTCATATGGCCCAAGCCGATGCATTTTGAACTTTTTGGGATGCTTCATGAACTTATTGTCATATGCCAATACCAAATCACCTTGCTTAAATGCCTTATTTTTTATGTTTTTGTCATGGTAGGCCTTCTCTCTTTCTTTCTGAACCTGCTGGTGAAAAACTGCAATAAATATATCTTTTCTAGTTCGACCAACTGCGCAAGCCTCTCTTGCATAGTGTGAATGTCATGCATATCTGTAAAGGTTGCAATTCTCAAACTAAGAACCAAATATTCTATGGGTACAACTCCTTTTAGATCATATACCAATTTGAAGGGTGTCTTCATGGTCAATTTCTTGCAAGTGGTTCTATAGGCCCATAATATTGTTGGTACTCTCAAATCCTAGTCATCCTTGTTCACACTGCATATCTTCATCAGCGTTGTCTCCAAGATTTTATTAAATGCTTCAACTGTCCCATTTTCTTATGGATGATAAGGTATGCTCTTCTGATGGTGAACTTCAAATTCCCGAGTCAAGGCTTCAATGGTATTATTGATGAAACGTGTGCCTTGATTGATCATAAGTATCTTCGAGCATCCAAACCTGGTTATGATATCATCAAATATGAAGCATGCAGCTAAATTTACACTACAATCCTTAACTGCTCTTTCTTCTTCCCATATGGTCAAGTACTCTGTCACAGTGATTATGTATCTATCTCTTGTGCACTTCCATGGTGGGTTTACAGGTCCCATAAAGTCATTGGCCCATTTCTCAAATGCTTTTAGGTTCAGCTATGGTGCTAAAGGCATTTCATGTCTTCTGGACAGTTTCCCAACTCTTTCACATACATCATAGGATCTGTAATATTCCTTAGCATCTCTGTGTAGAGTAGGCCACCAAAGGCTAGCCCTAAGAATCTTATGCGTTGTTGCTTTCCCTGCGTAGTGTCCTCCTGTGATGCCTTCTATAACACACCTTCTCAATATCTCGTCAAGTCCCATCTTTATAGTTGTCCATCTATAAGTGAAAAATCTGCAGTGCGCACTACCGATTGTTTCTTTTGAATTATTGTGTAGTCACTAGGTTCTATAACATCCCGCTCTGGTGCATTGAGCAAACTTATTCTTTGAGGACACTTGCTCGCAAGTGATCCAGATTATTATGCTATTAAAACTTTTGATTTTGATTATGAGGCATTATGGGTTGATGACATGATGTTTTACTACATTGACATAGACATGTGTTATTGACTTGGTTTTACTGAGTGTGTAGGATTTTGGACCTTGAGGATGCAGAGGCATTGATGGAACCCCTTCGAATCCGAATCGAGTCAGGGATTGTACCATTGGGGTTTGATTGTATTACTGTAATATTAGTGAATATGATTAAATGATATGATATGGATATGTTCTGACATGATTTGTTGATGATGCAGGCTGACGATATCTTGCCAACCAGGCTCACATGTGGAGTAAGGGGGTCATGCACAACTACCAGAGATGTTGAGGGAGAGGTGTGGACAACAACCCTGCCATAGCCTACTAGCACTCCTGCCATGGCTTGAACTGAGGTAAACTGTAGGTTAACATTTACCTAGTTCAAGAGGACCCACGATGCCATGAGGGAAGATTGCGACAGTCGCTCATGATGATTCTAAGGGGCTCGCAATAAGGCGGGGGCCTTATTCCTTAGAGTCCCTTAGTCTCCCACAAGTTCACCTAGCGGAGTATTGACTCCAGGGGTTTTTGATGTCTACCAAGTCAGTCAAGAGGTGAGTGGAACCCTTGGAGCACGTAGTGCTTCCTGAAGGGTACATCGCGCAAGGGAAACAGATTAGGGCGAGTGGCACCCTTGGAGAACCTAGTGCATCCTGAAGGGCACGTCGCGGTGTTGATGATAGATGAATGAACCTAGACAGCCTTAGGATGATCAATGTGATAAGAATTAAAAAAAAAAAACATTTTCCCTAATAAAATGTCGCACATCACGAAAATTTAAGGTTTAAGTCTAAACTATGCTAGTGGTAAAATTTTATCTCTCTATAAAAAAAAAATTAATAATAAAAATAAAAATAAAAACCACATAAATAACAATTATGACCTTCATTAAATCTTGTAACACAAAGGGAGTAAGAA
>ML787667.1:457659-491472 GCA_009831015.1 Picea engelmannii | reverse complement strand
GGGAAAAAGGGGGTTAATTTCCACACCTGCCTTTTGGAGTTCTAAAAAAAAGGGGAAGGAGGGAAAAATCTAAAAAATTAGGAAACTAGGAAAGGAGGTAAACATAAAAAGGGAAAAAGGGGAACATAAGGGAAAAAGAGGAAAGTCAAACTTAGAAAAGTATCTACCATTTAAGAGATTTATAATTTAAACTGAACTAGCAATTTAATAATAGGGAAATCCATTAAAACTTGTAAGAGAATTTGGGGACACCTAGAACTGATTCTACGAGTAACTCTAGGTGGGTGAGGGCAATAAAGATAATTAATTAATTAAAGAAATTAATTTATGGAGGAATGTAGGGGATGGGGGACACTTGTAGGGAGAATAATTTTTAGGAATTTATTTTTAAAACTTTAATTAAATGAGATTTTAGGAAAGAAAGGAAGTTCAAAACTCTATATAATGAAGGAAGGAGAAGGATGAAAGATAATCTTTTGTTTGCGTAACGTTACGCTGCAAAAATATCTACTTGATTGGCTTAACTTGTGGGAGTTGGGATACCTAGCTCGGTGAGGAGTGGTAGCTCGGCCTTGCAAGGCGAGCTGGGAGCTAGTCGAAATCTTTGGATAGTGTGTGTGTGGCCCCTTTGTGGCTTGGGGGGCTAAGGGGGAAGAAGAGTACCCCTAGTATTGGTTGGGAGGTACCAATGAAGTCTCATCGGTCGACAAGAGGGAGTTGCATGGAGCACGTGGGACATCCATGCAGAATGCGCGATCAAGCAACCGTATGCTCTCTTCATTTTTGTATGGTAGATTGTTGTAGAATATATGCTTGGATCTGCATTTTATTTGGGTAAATGAACTGATTGTCTAGACTGTTGACTGGAATTTTTCTTAGCCTAGCTCGATTATTGATTGACTCCCATGGCTTTCGTTTCCTGCATGTCTTGGCCACCTTGTGGTGTTTTGATTGTGACCTTAGTGGTTGTTTGTGTTCATCCGTAGCTCACCAGCCCTCGCCTGAGCAGTTGGCCAAGATCCTAATCTACGGTCATCAACTTAGCATTAATAGACCTATGGATCTCAACGCCCTTCTTTTTTGTGTGAGGATAATGAGCAAAGGATGCTCATTTCAGCCATCCATGTGACATCGCCCCAAAATAAATACTTTTTATTTTTGTTGCTGGAAGTTTATTTCCGTTTTTGGCAAACTCGAATCTGGATTTTTTTTTCCATTTATGGCAATTCCAAATTTCGAATTTAATAACTGTATTTAATTATTGTGACTGTTGGGCAGAGATCTGTTTGGACTCAACTAACTATTTGACTATGACACTTGTATCACAACCGAAGAATTATATTAACTGCAAGAGGACAAATGGAACAACCATGTTAAAAAATCAACTAACCATGACTCCATGAGTGGAGAACAAGTTGGAACTACCTCTGGGTTGATGATTACAAGTGGAAAATCAGAGATTTGGCCACTTGAAGCCCCTGAAAGTCAGGGATTAAGAAATTTGCGAAAATCCCCAAAGGAGAGAAAAGACTTGGGGCAAAGAAAATAAACATATAGCATATGCGAGGAGGTAGGACGTTGCCAAGTATGTTGGGAAGAGGTTTTCTGAGCTTGCTTTGCTGTTATGAACACTGTGGATTGAGCGTGAGGCAAGAGGAGCTTGCTGAAATAGATTTGCCTTGATTTTATGATCACTATTGAGTAAGTGTGAGGCAAGAGGATAATTGTTGGAATTGAAGGACATTGCTGAGGAGGAGTTTCCAAGTTTGCCCTGATGGATTCATGGTCAGGCTAGGGGGTAAATCGGGCAAGTAGATTTGGCTTCCCTGTTCTACGGTTGGGAGGAACATGGTTGTTCCCTTTGTCTTCCCATGGATTGGATTCAGATATGTCAATTTTCCCCTCTCTATTATGAATGGATATGGCTTTTGATGTTATGTATCTATTGAATCTGAACTAGTATAAGTTACATTCTCTTTCTGTATGACCTTTTTTGCATCTGGTGTATTGTATCTAATTAAATCGAATCTATAACAAATTCTTCCCACTTTCTGTTTGAATGTGTTAACTCGATGCCATGTATCAAACAATATTCTCTAACAACATGCAAACAATATATTAGATGTGTCTAGAATGACAAAATTCGGGAGTTAAAGAATTTTGGAAACCCCCTTTTTTTTTTGGATGCTAAAACAATCTTGATAATCGATGCCTTTTGGAGGTTTTTGATTTCCTTGTTTCTTTTCAGAATGGTCTACCCTTTCTTAGTCAAGGTTTATGACGAATTTAGAGATTTTCCCTTACAAAAGACCTTTATCCTTTCGTATCCTTCTGTGCGTGTAAAATTATTAAGTCTTTATGCTTTCCAAATTTGGGTATTGTTGTATGTAGTGGTTTGACATTTGAAAACCTGAAACCCCGAAACCCGAAATCCCGAAGTGTTGGTTCCACACCCTTTCACCTTCGAAATTCGGGAATTGTTGTGTGCTGTGGTTTGACATTTGAAACCCCAAAACCTCGAATCCCGAAATCCTGAAGTGTTAATTCCTCATCCTTTCACTTTTTGGAATTCGGTAATGGTTGTGTTATGTTGTTTGACATTTGAAACCCTGAAGACCTGAATCCCGAAATCTCGAAGTGTTAATCCCACACCCTTAGACCTTTCGAAATTCGGTAATGGTGGTATGTTGTAGTTTGACATTTGAAACCCCGAAAACTCAAATCCTGAAATCCTGAATTGTTGGTTCCATGTTATTTTCTCTTTGCAATTTCAAGAATTGTTTGTGGTTGATGTTTTTGGCTTTGGAATTTGCGGGATTCCGAACCCCGAAATCCTGAAATGTTAGTTCCATGTTCTTTTCTTTTCGCAATTTCGGGAATTGTTGGGTTCTATTGTTTGACATTTGAAACCCTGAAATCTCGAACCCTGAAATCCTGAAATGTTAGTGCCTTTATTTTTCACAATTTGTGAATTGTGGTATGTTGGATGTTTGGCTATGAAAACCGCGTAACCCTGAACCTCGAAATCCTGAAATGTGGGTCCCACCTTTTCCTTTCTCGAATTTCAGAAAATTGTGTATGTCAAGGTTTGGACGCTGGAACTCGTGAAGTTTCGAATCTCGAAATCCTGAAGTGTGGGAACCACCTTCCTTTTTCTCATTTTGGAGGTTTGGTATATGAGGTTGTTTTGGGCACTTGCACTCACGAAATCCGAACTCTGAAATCTCGAAGTACTAATCACCTTTCGCATTTTCAGGAGTTGTTGTGTGTTGATGATTGACTTTTGTGTTCAGGAAAACCCGAACCCCGAAACCCCAAAGTACTCGGCATCTTGTTGCAATTTCGGGAAATGTTGTGTATTGATGCCCGACTCTTGTACTCACAAAACCCCGAATCCCGAAACCTTGAAATGTTGGACCACAGTCGTTTCGTATTTCGGATTTCGGCAAACAACAAGGTCCTTTGTTTTGTTTGGCACTTGTGATCACCAAAACCCGATTGACCTATGTTTTCTTCATAAATTTGTAGGAAACTTATTGTTATGGGAACAACTCTATTAGTGTAATGAATAGACTGGTAAAAGAACGTTGGAGAATCTTCTTCCCGGATAGAGGTATGGGAGTAACAGACCATATTACAAGTCGATTGTATTGCAGACATAGGGTAATATTTTTATGTAGGGTTTTGGTCATAAAAACCCCAAAGTTGTTTGTATTGTTAAGACTATGGTAGTGTTATAGGTACTAGCAGATAAGAGAGTAAGTATAAATTTCAGGATCTTACTTAAGCATTGAAGTGATGAGTAGATACTCATTATATCGTCGATTAGAAAACTTAAGTTGAATGGTAAGGACAGTCGATGACAATAAGGACTCTAACAAACCTTTAGACTCAAGTCTTCTAACAGAAACCTTACTTGCTTGAGATCTCGAAACTTTTCAAGGATAAATGTACCAAAAAAAAAGTAAAAAAATTATGGTGATTTTGAGGTACATTACATATGGTATCAGAGAAAAAGTTACAACACTGGGCCTGAACAGGGCCACATTAATTGCTTAGTATATATTCTGATTTATGAAAAAACTAATAAATCTTATGGATTACAAACAAAAAGCTTTTTTGTTTTGTGTTGAATAATGGCAGCCCAAGAAGGTGCAGAAATCAGGGTGGAAGAGAATCCGCAACAAGGACCTCCTGGAGATCCAAGACAGAACAGTGATGGAATCTCACCCATGGAGGTGTTGGAAACAATGAGAAACCTTATTGTTGAACTACAGGTTTTCAAGGCCAACAATGAAAAATTGAAGAAGGCACAATAGGAACAACAAGAGATAAATGAAGTCCTGCTGCGTAGTATAGTAACCAAGAAAAACCCAAAAGATGATAACCCTGAGGAAGAGGTCATCAAAAGGGCCTCAATAATTCTTGTGCGAAAACAGAAAAAGGAGACAGTTCATCTAAAGGGACACCTTCAACTAAAGACAAAACCATACCAGACAAAAAATGAAAACAAACAGACCACCTTGAAGGAGAATTTAAAAATATTAAACTAGCTACCTTTGATGGAGAGTCCAGGATGGGAGAAGAAGCCAAGGCATGGTTGTTGGACATAAAAAAAAATAATTCTAAATATACAACTATTCTAGCAACATGAAGGTCAGAATGGCCATCTACAATCTGAAGGGGAAGGCCAACAATTGGTGGTAGGACCTGAAATTGGCCAAGGGCCTAAAGGAGAAACAGTTGGAATGGTCTGACTTCAAGAAGTATTTTAAGAAACAATACCTTTATGAAATTTATTATGAAAGGAAGACGAAAGAATTTTATGAATTACATCTTGGACAAATGACGATGGATGACCTTATAAATAAATTTCTGGAACTACTAAGGTTCGTACCATACATCTGGGAGGATAAGGTAAAAATCCAATGATTCTTAAGCTATTTACTACAGTCCTACAGGGACAGAATTGAGTTTGATAACCCCAAATCCTTGAGTGAGACATTCAGGAAGGCATGAATGTGCTATGACCGGTATAAACAACAAGTAGAGTTTCCCAAGACTTGGAAGGATAAGAAACAAGATGGAAATCACCAACGGAAGAAAGGATACCAGCCAACTCCTTATCAGAATGTAGCAAAAAGTTTCCAAAGGAAGGATTTTTACTCCAATCATATGAATACGCAAGGTAGTGGTAAACTGGTAAACCTGGGAATGAAGAAGTTTGGGGACAACTCCCACGACCCATTAAGATGTTGGGAGTGTGGAGAGCCTCATCTAAGGAGGAATTGTCCACGTCTAATTGCAGCAAACAACACTGCTATCCACAATTTGCATGAAGCCTCGACAGTGGGAGACATGGGTAGAAGTCTGCATCGGATAAATGCAGCCATAGATGGTCGAAACGATGACCACCAGTCCTTGGTGGTAGAAATTGAAGGTAAAATCCATGACACTCAAATTTCTGTTTTAATTGACCCTGGAGCTATGTTAATTTATATTACTCCTGATGTAGTAGAGTCTAATAAAATTAAGAAACAAAAGCATGCAAAATCTTGGCTTGTACAACTAGCAACATGGACTAAAAGAAAAGTAGTTAACTTTGTTTCTGATCTTGAGTTCAGCTTAGATGGTCAAAAGATAAGGACCAATCTGAACATCCTACCACTAGGATCTTATGATATGATTATCGGGATGGATTGGTTGGAACAACACAAAGCAGTACTGGAATGTTATGCAAAGATACTTAGCTCTAAAGATAATTTTGGCACTGTTAGAACAACCCAAGGTATACCAAAACTTGCACCAGTCAGACAAGTTTCAACGATGCAATTCAAGAAATGTATTAGAAAGGGATGCCAATTTTATGTCATCCAAGTGACGAATCTATTAGAAACAGAAGATAAGCCCAAGTTAGAAGACTTTGTTGTCCTACGAGAATTTAGAGACATGTTTGTTGATGAGATACCAAAATTACCTCCTAGGAGAGAAATAGATTTCTCTATAGATTTACTACCCAGATCAACCCCTATCTCAAAAGAACCCTACCGAATGAGTCTACCAGAACTAACAGAATTAAAAATACAATTACAAGAATTGTTGGACAAAGAGTATATCAGACCAAGTGTCTCGCCATGGGGAGCACCAATCCTCTTTGTGAAAAAGAAAGACGATACTCTAAGACTATGTATCAATTATAGACAACTAAACAAAGTGACCATTAAGAACAAATACCCCTTACCCAGGATAAATGATCTATTTGATCAAGTTGGTGGGGCCAAGATCTTCTCAAAATTGGATTTACGATCCAGTTATCATCAAGTTAGAATAAAGGACCAGGACATAAACAAAACAACTTTTCAAACAAGATATGGACACTACAAGTTTGTAGTCATACCTTTCGGACTCACCAATGCACCAGCCACATTTATGTGCTTAATGAACAACATTTTCAGCCAGTACTTAGACAAGTTTGTAGTAGTATTTATCGACGATATTCTGGTCTATTCTAAAACGGAGGAGGAACATGATGAACACTTACGAATAGTTTTGCAAACACTAAGGAAACAAAAACTATACACAAAATTTGACAAATGTGATTTTTATCAAAAATAAATACAATATTTAGGACATGTCATTTCCTCAGAAGGTATTTCCATAGACCCAGAAAAGATAAAATCCATCATGGAATGGCTAGTGCCTAAGGATGTGGCAGATATCCGGTCATTCATGGGAATCACCGGATATTATCGCAGATTTATATAAGGGTTTTCCAAGATAGCCTACCCTATTAGGTCATTACAAAAGAAAGGGACCAAGTTTAACTGGTCGCAAAAGTGTCAAGAAAGTTTTAACAAGTTAAAAGAATTATTGACATCGGCACCCATCTTGAAGGTAGCATACCCAGATAAAGACTTCACAATATGTGTTGATGCAAGTAAAGAGGGACTAGGTGGTGTTCTAAATCAGGAAGGGCACGTGATTTGTTATGAGTCTCGGAAATTAAAGGAACAGGAGCAAAATTATGTCACTCATGACTTAGAATTGGCAGCAGTAATACATGCCTTAAAAATGTGGTGACACTATATAATGGGCAGGAAATTCTTACTATTGACGGATAATAGCGGAGTGAAATATTTGTTTAACCAACTAGACCTTAATGCAAGACAAGCAAGGTGGCTAGCCTTCTTGAGAGAATTCAACTTCGAGGTCAGACATATCAAGGGAAAGGAAAATAAATTAGTAGATTCTTTAAGCAGAAGAGTCCATGGGTTATTTGAGGTAAATATTAGTGGGGCAGAATGTGATCTGGAACAAAGAGTAAAAGCGACAGGAATTAACGATGGAAATTACACTAAGATGATGGAAGAATTGCAAAACAGTATCACAAAATCAGATAAACCAGATATAAGTATCGACAAATAGGGACTATTAAGATTTAAAAATAGACTTTACATACCAGATTCAGTAGAGCTAAAATTAACTATTTTAGCTGAAGTGCATAAGAAACCATATTCTAGCCATCCAGGTTACCAAAAAAAATAACAACACTTAGAAAAATATTTTACTGGCCTAATATGAAGGGCGGAACAACAGAGTATTTAGATAGGTGCCAAGATTGTCAACAGGTTAAGGCCAAACACCAGCATCCATCCGACCTATTACAACCATTACTAGTACCAGAATGGAAATGGGAGGCCATATCGCTGGACTTTATAGTAGGTTTTCCTAAAACTTAGAAACATAATGATTCTATAATGGTTGTAATCGATAAACGCAGTAAGTTTGCACACTTTATTCCTGTAAAGTCTACTTTTAAATCTATTAATATTGTTGAAGTATTCATGAAAGAAATTTTTAGACTGCATGGTATTCCTAAAATGGTGATTTCAGATAGAGTCGTAAAATTCACATCCTCTTTTTGGAAGGAATTGTTTGCAGGGATAAATACTAATTTGAATTTTAGTACGAGTTATCATCCACAAATGGATGGACAGACATAAAGGACAAATCAAATCATAGAGGATATGCTTTGCATGTATGTAATAACAAAGTCAAACAAGTGGGAAGACTACCTACACTTGGTAGAATTTGCATACAACAATGGGTACCAAACTTCAGCTAAGTTGAGCCCTTTCGAAATACTGTACAACAGAAAGTGTACAACTACAATTAGCTGGGATAACGTGTCTGACAGACTCATAGTTGGAGCAGATATGCTCCAAGAAATGGAGAACATGGTAAAAAGGGTACAACAGAACTTGAAAGAAGCACAGGACAGATATAAGAGTTATGCGGATCAGAAAAGAAGACACTTGGAATTTCAAGTGGGAGACCATGTTTATTTGAAGGTCAAAGCCTGAAAAAGCTCGTTGAAGTTGGGGAACTGTTCCAAACTGGCACCCAGGTTTTGTGGGCCCTTCAAGATACTAGCTCGAATTGGACCCGTAGCATATCAACTTGCACTTCCAGCTAATCTAAGAATTCATAATGTATTTCATGTTTCTTTGTTGAAAAAGTATATTCATGAACCTACTCATATGATTGATTGGAACTTGCTGCAGGTGGAACCCGAGGGTGAGTTCCAGGTGGAACTCTTGCACATTCTGGACCGGAGAGAAATAACACTTCGGAATAGAGTCGTTGCTTAGGTAAAGGTGCAATGGAAGCACTTTAGTCCTAAGGAGGCCACTTGGGAATTGGAGGGAGATTTGCGGAAATATCATCCAACCCTGTTCCAGGAAAGGAACAAACACTAAGGACAGTTTTTTACTGAAGGGGGAAAGGATGTGACATCCCCCCAAAATAAATACTTTTTATTTTTATTGCTGGAAATTTATTTCCGTTTTTGGCAAACTCGAATCTGGAATTTTTTTTCCATTTATGGCAATTCCAAATTTCGAATTTAATAATTGTATTTAAATATTGTGACTATTGGGCAGAGATTTGTTTGGACTCAGCTAACTATTTGACTATGACACTTGTATCACAACAAAATAATTATATTAACTGCAGGAGGACAAATGGAACAACCATGTTAAAAAATCAACTGACCATGACTCCATGAGTGGAGAACAAGTTGGAACTGCCTCTGGGATGATGATTACAAGTGGAAAATCAGAGATTTGGCCATTGGAAGACCTTGAAATTCAGGGATTAAGAAATCTGCGAAAATCCCCAAAGGAGGGAAAAGACCCGGGCAAAGAAAATAAATATATAGCATATGTGAGGAGACAGGACACTGCCAAGTATGCTGGGAAGAGGTTTTATGAGCTCGCTTTGCTATTATGAACACTGCGGATTGATTGTGAGGCAAGAGGAGCTTGCTGAAACAAAATCACCTTGGTGTTATGAGCACTATTGAGTAAGTGTGAGGCAATAGGATAATTGTTGGAATTGAAGGACATTGCTGAGGAGGAGTTTCCAAGTTCGCCCTCATGGATTCATGGTCAGGCTAGGGGGTGAATCAGGCAAGTAGATTTGGTTTCCCTGTTCTACAGTTGGGAGGAACATGGTTGTTCCCTTTGTCTTCCCACGGATTGGATTTAGATATGTTAATTTTCCCCTCTCTATTATGAATGGCTATGGATTTTGATGTTATGTATCTATTGAATCTGAACTGGAATAAGTTACATTCTCTGTCTGTATGACCTTTTTTTCATATGGTGTATTGTATCTGATTAAATTGGATTTGTAACGAATTCTTTCCACTTTCTGTTCGAATGTGTTAATCCGATGCCATGTATCTAACAATATGCTCTAACAACATGCAAACAATATATTAGATGTGTCTAGAATGAAAAAATTCGGGAGTTAAAGAATTTTGGTAACCCCTTTTGTTTTTTTTTTGGATGCTAAAACAATCTTGAGAATCGATGCCTTTCGGAGGTTTTTTCTTTTCTTGTTTATTTTCGGAATGGGCTACCCTTTCTTAGTCAATATCTATGACGAATTTAGAGATTTTCCCTTACAGAAAACCTTTATCCTTTCGTATCCTTCTGTGCGTGTAAAATTCTTAAGTCTTTATGCTTTCGAAATTTAGGGATTGTTGTATGCAGTGGTTTGACATTTGAAAACCCGAAACCCCGAAACCCGAAATACCGAAGTGTTGGATCCACACCCTTTCACCTTCGAAATTCAGGAATTATTATGTGTTGTGGTTTGACATTTGAAACCCCAAAAACCCGAATCCTGAAATCCCGAAGTGTTAATTCCTCATCCTTTCACTTTTTGGAATTTGGGAATGGTTGTGTTATGTTGTTTGACATTTGAAACCCTGAAAAATCGAATCCTGAAATCCTGAAGTGTTAATCCCACACCCTTTCACCTTTCAGAATTCGGGAATGGTGGTATGCTGTAGTTTGACATTTGAAACCCCGAAAACCCGAATCCCGAAATCCTGAATTGTTGGTTCAATGTTCTTTTCTCTTTGCAATTTTGCGAATTGTTTGTGGTTGATGTTTTTGGCTTTGGAAGTTGCGGGATTCCAAACCCCGAAAGCCCGAAATTTTAGTTCCATGTTCTTTTCTTTTCGCAATTTCAGGAATTGTTGTGTTCTATTGTTTGACATTTGAAACCCCGAAATCCTGAACCCTGAAATCCAAAAGTATTAGTGCCTTTCTTTTTCGCAATTCAGGAATTGTGGTATGTTGGATGTTTGTCTATGAAAACTGCGAAACCCCGAAACCCGAAATCCTAAAATGCGGGTCCCACCTTTTCCTTTCTCACATTTCGGAAAATTGTGTATGCCAAGGTTTGGACATCGAAACTCGCGAAGTTCTGAATCCCGAAATCCTGAAGTGTGGGACCCACCTTCCTTTTTCACATTTCGGAGGATCAGTATATGAGTTTGTTTTGGGCACTTGCACTCACGAAATCCCGAACTCTGAAATCCCAAAGTACTAATCACCTTTCTCATTTTCGGGAATTGTTGTGTGTTAATGATCGACTTTTGTATTCAGGAAAACCCGAACCTCGAAACCCCGAAGTACTCGACATCTTGTCGCAATTTCAGGAAATGTTGTGTGTTGATGCCTGGCTCTTGTACTCGCAAAACCTCAAGTCCTGAAACCCCTAGATGCTGGCCCACATTCGTTCCGTATTTCGGATTTTGGAAAACAATAGGGTCCTTTGTTTTGTTCGACACTTGTGATCACTGAAACCCGATTGACGTCTGTTTTCTTCACAAAGTTGTAGGAACTTAGAAGAAACTTATTGTTATGGGAACAACTCTATTAGTTTAATGAATAGACTGGTAAAAGAATGTTGGAGAATCTTCATCCCATATAGAAGTATGGGAGTAACAGACCGTATTACAAGTCGATTGTATTGCAGACATAGGGTAATATTTTTATGTAGGGTTTTGGTCATAAAAACCCCAAAGTTGCTTGTATTGTTAAGACTGTGGTAGTGTTATAGGTACTAGCAGATAAGAGAGTAAGTATAAATTTCAGGATCTTACTTAAACATTGAAGTGATGAGTAGATACTCATTCTATTGTCGATTAGAAAACTTAAGTTGAATGGTAAGGATAGTCGATTACAGTAAAGACTCTAACAAACCTTCAGACTCAAGTCTTCTAACAGAAATCTTACTTGCTTGAGATCTCGAAACAAGGATAAATGTACATAAAAAAATTATGGTGATTTTGAGGTACATTACAGTCCACCTCTGATGTCGTCCTTGGCTGATGGTCGCCCTGCACCCTGATGCATTTTTTGAAGGATAAACGGTAACCCTGCATTTTTATTCTTGGATAAATTATATCTCTGCATTTGTTGAAGGATAAAGGGTAACCTTGCATTGTTATATACCTAGATAAATTATATTTCTGCATTGTTTTGAAGGATAATTTGTAACCCTGCATTTGGATAAATTGTATCTCCGCGTTTTCTTAAAGGATAATTGTAACCCTGCATTTTTCTTGGATGAATTATAGCTCTGCAATTGCAGTGAAGGATCAAGTTTAACCCTGTATTTTTTTTATTTCTTGATAATTACAAATCTGTGTTGTGGGTTGTTGGTTAAATTTTAACCCGGGGTGGGTTGATAGCCATTTCGCTGCAGCTCTTTTCATTTTCCTGTACCTTAAATTATGAAGGCGATGGGAGTTGGCTATGTCCAATTGATTGGCAGCCTTCAACTTAACTGTTACACGATTTTATAATTCCTTGTTGCTACCATCATTTTAGTTCCTTGGGATCTGTGTTTGAGTTGATGTTGGTTTCCCATGGTTTACACCATTTACTTATACAACAAATCACTTATTGAATGATGACAGCCAGGTGATTTTCCTTCTATTATGTATTGGTTCAGCGTTTCTACTGGTTAAAATTGACCGTGGTGTCGCCCCTTGGATCATGAGTATTGATGTAATCCTTAATGACATTGTTGCTGGAATGACCCCAAAATTTTTCCATGATTTAGATGCCCGTGGTATTCTTTAAAACCATTCTTCCATGAGAATGCAGTTGTTGCCTAACGATTTCCCTAAAGATGAATGTGATTTGCATCAAAACCTTACTGTCGTGTGAATGCATTGGCTGCCGGGAAATTTACTTGAAGATGGTTGCGTTTTTGTATTTAAACTACTGCTAAATGGTGCCTTGGTTTCCTAGCGAAATTGCCAATTTATTACTTTTAGAACAAAATCAGGTATTTCGTGTGACTATGGATTTACTCTCTAATAACAACACTAATGATGTAGACTATGAATGACATTCAAGGTCTGTTAGCAAATAAATATTTTAGACAGGTTGAAATAAATATTGAGTTTTTCCCTTAGCAGTGATACCCTTGTTTTTTTACAAATAATAATCTACCCTTGTCTCAGTCAGCGAGTTACCATTGGCTGCGAGTCACCACCATTTACCCAGCCCTTGGACAACACTGAGCTTGTCAGGATTGACAGAAACTAGTTAAATATTACGTGCTTTAATGTCTGCCGGGTAATAGATCCATAAATGTTATGTTATGGTTTACTTATAATTGTTCCAATCTTTATTGATAATCTAATTAGAGTTTCTATAATTTATTGTTTAATGTGTAACTTCAGATTTAAATTTGGTATTGGGTTGCAAATGGTGATAGATTTATAATTTACTTTCTTTTCATTAACTAAAGGTATAGCTCGATTAAGGTTGAGTTGAACGATGGGTGTAAGGTAGTAATTCTCTCCATGCTATCTCAATTTTCGGGTAGCCATTTATTCATAACTATTATTTATGGGTTAGAATTAAGATGCGTTTTACCTAATTTGTTTTCTATTCTCTTAAAATTTCTTTAAAATTTACTTGGAACTATTTAAGTGTGTTGTATTATTATTTAAATTCTTTTCATATTGTAACATACCTTTGATTCTTGTGGGTGGGTTACAACTAAAAATCCAAGGTAATTATCCAAATAATCCACTAACGAGTGACACATAGATGTACATAAATTTTATAGACCTTTCTCTAATAAATAAATTTAGGGTATGAATAACAGGTGGGTTAATTGATAACTTTTCCTATATGGTTATTAGAGGGCCATTACAAATAAAGTGATATCAGTTATATAAATGGTGGGATAAATAATAATAATTCTAGAAGGATTACAAGGTTGGAAAAAACCTTAACTAGTGGGAAGAAAGGCGATCAGCCTAAACTTCTTACGCTTCTCTTGGATTCACATGTGCTATGCTACATGCAATAACCTATCCATGTTGTCATAAGTAGTTGAAATACTTATTGCCAATTTTAGATTGTAATTGACCCTTTAGACTTAATAGAGGATGGGGTGGTTGTCGAAGATGGTATTAGCTTATGTACTCCCCGTGTTGTGATTCTCTTGCGTCCCATAGACCTGTTGCTTGGGGTACAGGTGTATCCTTTCGGGAAGTAGTCGGACTTAGCAGTCAGAGTTGTCCAAGTCCTTGGTCCAGATAGGAGGTATCACCCCAAGTTTATTGTCACGCCTTTCTTCTGGGGACGACATGATTCCTGATGCAGGGATCATGGCACGTCCTATGGGTTAGCGGCGAATGATATCTTGGTCAGAGCTGACGCCTACCCTGTGAGTGTGGTTGAGTGTCATATGTTGACCTTGGTGCAAGGGTCGAATTCCTTCAAGCATTAGGTCCACGCACCTTGAGGTTCTAGTCTTGTTTTTCTGGGTCGAGTGGTCAAGATGGGAATGTTGTCCTTAGCTTGTAGGCCTAGTCATGTTGATTCAGGTGGGTAGTTGTCCTCCTTGTTATTGCCCTTGTCATGCCAATTGTCTTGAGCGTGTGTCTGGTGTCATAGTAACTTGTTTCCTGGTCTGCGTGGTGCATTCATTGTCAGTGGTGTGGTCAAATGGATGTTGTTTATGACTTCGTGCCCTTAATTCTTCAGAACACAAAAACAAATGGCTTCGCTCATGGTCATATCTTGTGGTCGTTACATATGGTATCAGATCCAGGTTCAACCAGCAACTTGGGATCACTATGGATTTCATTGATATGATTTGATTATACTGTTTCTAATTGAGTTGACTTGTATTTGTGCAGGTAATCATGGTTAGAGGACATCATAGAGGCAGACGACGGGGTGCTAGGGAAGGAGGCATGACACCTCCAGTAGCATCCATGCCTGAGGGGTCTAACTCCCATGGAAACGAGCAGGTTCTCGGGCATAAGAAGATAGAAGTTGGTGATGTGGTCGGAATGATGAGATCTTTTTAGCGCATGTCTCAGGCACTGATCAACCATTTGGACAGAGATGAGGCCCAAGTGGCGGCACCCCCTGAGGTTCCACCGTGTCCTCTAGTCGGTACTGGTAGCATTCACCATGAACTCAAGAAGGTTAAACTTCCCAAGTTCTTTGGTGCCCCAGACGGTGCAGCCGTCGAGGCATGGTTGCAGAATATGGCGATCTTCTTTTCACTTCGTGATTATACCTCCAACATGAAGGTTCGCATGGCAGTCTTTTAACTAAATGGGAGCACCCTTCTATGGTGGAAGACACTCCTACCACAACTGAACATGGTCGTCGAAGACGTGTCATGGGAACTGTTTGATGAATGGTTCCGAGAGAGATACCTTTTAGAGGAATTCATTGAGCATCAACTCAATGAGTTCAACACCTTACGACAGGGCAGTCATACAGTTCCCGTTTTATGGAGCTGGTCCGATATGCTCTACACCTTAACACTGAGAAACTTAAGGTCAACAGATTCGTGTTCGGCCTTAATGGAAGCATACATGCAAAGGTCGGGATTTTGATGCCTCAAACCTTGCATGATGTCGTCCAGAAGGCCCTCATAGCGGAGGAAGAGCTTATAAGCGGGGGTCAGAGCAGGACTCTAGTGAGACCCACAGGGCAGGTGTCATCTAGAGCACAACAACATCAGACACCAGCTAGACATACGTTGGGATATCGTGGCTTCCAGAGGGGATCCACTTTCACTACATCGCGATGACCGACGCCTCAGCAACGAACACCTTATCGGGGACCACAACATCAGTAGCAGCTTCGCCCGCAACAGCATTAGTTTAGGCCTGTTCAGCAAAACAGACCATGATTCCAGGCCGGTGGGCTGTCATCTTCTACTTTGGGTACCAGGACTACAAGGTCAAAGAAGGGATGTTGGATGTGTGGGGAGACACACTACCAACATGACTGTCCTGTGGAGAGGACTAGAGCATCCAGATCAGCTGGACCAACTATCATGGGAGACATGGGCAAGGCCCATCGGATTCATGAAGCGTTCAATAATGGCTAGGCAAATCATTAGTCGACTGTGCTCAAGATGACAGGTACCGTCACTAACTAGATCCTTATTATTTTGATAAATCCTGATGCTACCGAGAGTTTCATTTCTGGTGCAATGCTAAAAAGGGTTAAGGTAAAGGCAGTCGAACAGGATGATTTTAGCTTTGTAGAGATGGCCTCGAGAGACAAACAAAAGGTTGGAGGAAATGTTACAGGCTATATCCTCAACCTAGAAGAGTTTGTCACCAAGTCCAACCTGTACATCATGATCTTAGGATCTTATGATGTCGTGATTGGTATGCACTGGTTGGAATCTCATGAGGTGATACTCAACTGTAATACAAAATGGTTGATCTTGGTCGATGATGAGGGACAAAGACGTGTGGTTGTAGGATGAAACCAGGGAGTTTCCCTGAGGTTCATCTCTTCCTTACAACTATGGAAGAGCATGCACAATGGGTGCAATATTTATGTGATCCTTGTGTTAAACGAGAAGGGATTAGCGAAAGGTTTAGAACACCTTCCGGTGGTGAGAGAGTTTGCAGATGTATTTCCATAGGAGTTACCTGGGATGTCGCCGGACAGGGAATTGGATTTCACTATAGACCTAAAACCGAGAACTGAACCGATAGCGAGAACGCCTTATCAGATGTCGACCACAGAGTTACAAGAGATGAAAATGCAATTGAAGGAGTTGTTGTACCTAGGACTGATAAGTCCTAGTGTGTCACCGTGGGGTGCACCTATTATTTTCATATGAAAGAGGGATGGGTCGTGGACGTTCTGCATTGACTACAATCAACTGAACAAGGCCATGATCAAGAATCAGTATCCATGGTTGAGAATTGATAATCTGTTCGGTCAAATGAAGGGCACAGAGGTGTTCTCAAATATAGACTTGCGATCAAGATACCACCAATTACGGATTAATGAAGATGACATCCCTAAGACTTCCTTTAAGACGAGGTTTGGACATTACGAGTTTACTGTTTTACCGTTTGGACCAACAAACTCCCCAGGAGTATTTATGAGTTTGATGAATGGGGTGTTCCACGAGTACTTGAACAAGTTCGTCGAAGTATTCATTGACAATATTTTGATCTACTCTCGAACGACGGAAGAGCATGATGAGCACTTGCGCTTGGTACTACAGTATCTGCGAGAGAAAAAACTGTATAGGAAGTTGTCCAAATGATCTTTTTATCAATCGAAGATTCACTACTTAGGGCATGTCATCTCCGGCGAAGGCATCGTCGTGGATCCAACCAAGGTCGAGGCTATTATGGAATGGCCTGTGCCAATGAATGTCCCAGAGGTGTGTAGCTTCATGGGTTTAGCAGGATACTATCGATGGTTCGTCTAGGGATTTTCGAAGATAGCAAATCCGATCACATAATTGTAGAAGAAAAACAAGAAGTTTGTTTGGACCGAGAAATGCGCGAAAGAATTTCGGAGGCTCAAGGAGTTGTTGAAAAAAAAACCGATACTAAAGGTCCCTGACATGGACGTGGACTTCTTGGTATGCCCTAATGCATATAAGGAAGGTTAAGGTGGGTTCTTGATGTAATATGGATGAGTGATCACTTACATTTTGAGGAAACTGAGAAGGCATGAGGAGAACTACGCGACGCATGATTTGGAGTTGTTAGCCATCGTATATGCCTTAAAGGTTTGGAGACACTACCTTGTTGGAAGAAAATTTGAACTAAAGACTGACCACTATGGACTACAACACATCTTTATGCAAAGAAAACTGAACGCGTGACAACGACGTTGGTCAGAATTTATTAGCGAGTATGACTTCAAGATTACTTACATAAAAGGAATAGTGAACCGAGTGGTGGATGCATTGAGTCAGAGACCACACATCGTTTCAGTGCTTCATCTTCAAATGAATCTACATGAAAATATTCTAACTTTATAGCATGATGATCACTAGTACAAAGAGGTTGAGGGTTTTATCGGACAAAACACAATGATGGTACCACGATTTGAAGGATTTTCATTTGATACTAATGGATTATTGAGGTTTAAAAATCGGATCTGCGTACCACCGAACAACGAGTTGAGGATGTTTATCCTAAGAGAGGCTCATAGAACAGTTTACATGGCTCACCCGGGAGTCACGAAGATGAGGGCATAACTTAAACCCTTATTCTTCTGGAAGGGTTTAAGGTCAAATATGTATCCATATGTCTATAATGTCAGCAGGTAAAGGCTGAACATAGGCACCCAGTAGGATTACTACAACCAAACGCTATTCTGGAATCGAAATGGGAGGTTATTTCGATGGATTTTGTTGTTGTATTGCCACTGACGGAAAGGAGACATGACTCGATTTGTGTAGTAGTAGAGACTCTAATGAAGAGTTCTCACTTTATTCCTATGCGTACGACGTATCAGGCACCTGACATAGCTAGAGTTTTCATCAGTGAGATTGTGAGGCTACATGGCGTGCCTAAGAGGATTATATCCGATCGAGGATCAGTGTTTACTGGACAATTTTGGATGAGTTTCCAAGAGGCCTTGGGAACCCAACTTAAATTTAGTACTACATATCACCCGGAGACTGACGGGAAGATCGAATGAATGCGCCAGACCTTGGAATACATGTTGCGCATGTACATGATGGACCAACAAAAACATTGGGAAGAATTATTGCCACTAGTGGAGTTCACTTACAACAACAGTTACCAAAGCACCATTAAGATGGGGCCTTTTGAGTTTCTTTACGGGCGATCGTGTTAGATGCCTTTGAGTTGGGATCATCTTGAGGATAGCGTCCTGGTGGGACCAAAAGTGATCCAAGAAATGGAAGAACAAATGAAAACAATAAGATAAAGGATTAAAAAGTGTAGGATCAACAGAAGAGTTATGTCGATGCACACTGTGTCGACTATATTTACAAGGTCGGAAATCGAGTCTTCTTGCGGGTTAAACCGCATAACAGTTTGATCAAGTTTGGGAAGGGAGCTAAACTCTCTCCTAGGTTCGTGGGACCTTTCGAGATTGCGGAGAGAATGGGGCCCATGGCCTATCGACTAGCCTTCCCGAATTATTTGAGGCATATGCATGATGTTTTTCATGTATCTATTTTGAGACATTATATTAGTGATCCTACACATGTTATTGACATGAGTTCCTTGCAGGTATCGGACGACGGGGTGCTCACAGCTGAGTCGATCCGGATCTTGGTTCATCGTGTTTGACAGCTATGGTGTCAAACGTTAGAGAAGGTCAAGGTCCCATGGGACAATTATAGTCCGCACTCGGCGACCTGGGAAGACGCATATGGTATGCGCCAACAGATTCCATTTTTGTTTGATAGATAGACATATGATACTGTGATACACTTTATTTCAGCATATATACTGTGAAACTTCGGGAAAAATTTTAGACCAAGAGGGGGTGTATGTAACATCCCTCTTTGGCACACTGAGCAAACTTATTCTTTGAGGACATTTGCTCGCAAGTGATCTAGATTATTAAGCTATTAAAACTTTTGATTTTGATTATGAGGTGTTATGGGTTGATGAATGTTTTTTTACTACATTGACATAGATATGTGCTATTGACTCAGTTTTACTAAGTGTATAGGATTTTGGACCTCGAGGATACAGAGGCATTGATGGAACCCCTTGGACTCCGGATTGAGTTAGGGATTGTACCATTGGGGTTTGAGTGTATTACTGTAATAATAGTGCATCTGATTAGAGAATATGATATGAATATGTTATGACATGATTTATTGATGATGCAGGCTGACGATAACTTGCCGAATAGACTCACATGTGGAGTAAAGGGGTCACACATGACTACTAGAGATGTTGAGGGAGAGGTGTGGACAAGAGTTCTGTCATAGCCTACTAGCACTCCCGTCGTGGCTCGAACTGTAGGTTAACTTTTACCTAGTTCGAGAGGACCCACAATGTCTTGAGGGCAGACTACGACAATCGCTCACGATGATTCTAAGGGGCGCGCAATAAGGCGGGGGCCTTATTCCTTAGAGGCCCTCAGTCTCCCACAAGTTCACCTAGTGGAGTATTGACTCCAGGGGTTTTTGATGTCTACCAAGTCAGTCAAGAGGCAAGTGGCACCCTTGGAGCACGTAGTGCGTCCTAAAGGGCACATCGCACAAGGGAAATGGATTAGGGCAAGTGGCACCCTTGGAGCACCTAGTGGATCTTGAAGGGCACGTCATGGTGTTGATGATAGATGAATGAACCTAGACAGCCTTAGGATGATCAATGTGATAAGAATTAAAAAAAAAAAAAAACAAAACAAACAAAACAAAACAAAACATTTTCCCTAATAAAATGTCATCCATCACGAAAATTTAAGGTTTAAGTCTAAACTATGCTAGGGGTAAAATTTTATCTCTCTATAAATAATAATAATAATAATAATAAAGATAAAAACCACATAAATAATAATTATGACCTTCGTTAAATCTTGTAACACAAAGGGAGTAAGAAATTAATTGTTTCATAAAAATAAAATAAAAACTGTTGGATTAAAATTTAAAAAGGGAATTAATTGTTTTATTATTTTATGATAATTTAAAATATATTAATTTAATGAGAAAAGGGAAAAAGGGGGTTAATTTCCACACCTACGTTTTTGAGTTCTAACAAAAATGGGAAAGAGGGAAAAATCTAAAAATTTAGGAAACTAGGAAAAGAGGTAAACATAAAAAGGGAAAAAGGGGAACATAAGGGAAAAAGAGGAAAGTCAAACTTAGAAAAGTATCTACCATTTAAGAGCTTTCTAATTTAAACTGAACTAGCAATTTAATAATAGGGAAAGCCATTAAAACTTGTAAGAGAATTTGGGGACACCTTGGAGTGATTCTAGGAGTAACTTTATGTGGGTGAGGGAAATAAAGATAATTAATTAATTAAAGAAATTAATTTTTGTAGGAATGTAGGGGATGGGTGACACTTGTATGGAGAGGATTTTTTAGGAATTTATTTTTAAAACTTTAATTAAATAAGATTTTAGGAAAGAAAAGAAGTTCAAAACTCTATATAATGAAAGTAGGAGAAGGATGAAAGATCATCTTCTGTTTGTGTAGCGTTACGCTGCAGAAATATCTACTTGACAGACTTAACTTGTGGGAGTTGGGATACCTAGCTCATTGAGGAGTGGTAGATCAGCCTTTCCAGGTGAGCTGGGAGATAGTTGAAATCTCTGAATAGTGTGCATGTGGCCCCTTTGCAGCTTGGGAGGCTAAGGGGGAAGAAGAGTACCCCTAGCATTGGCTGGGAGGTACCGGTGAAGTCTCGTCGGTCAGAAAGAGGGAGTTGCACGGAGTGCGCGGGATGTCCATGCAAAGAGGTCAATCAGGCAACGATATGCTCTCTTCATTTTTGTATGGTATATTGTTGTAGAAAATATGCTTGGATCTGCATTTTATTTGGGTAAGTGAATTGATTGTCTAGAATGTTGACTGAAATTTTTCTTAGACTAGCTCGATGATTGATTGACTCCCGTGGATTTCGTTTCCATCATTTCTTGGCCACCTTATGGTGTTTTGATTGTGACCTTAGTGGTTTTTGTGTTCATCCCTAGATCACCAGTCCTCGCCTGAGAAGTCGGCCAGGAGCCTAATCTATGGTCATCGCCTCAACGTTAATAGACCTATGGATCTCAGGGCCCTGCTTTTATGTGCGAGGATGATGAGTGAAGGATGCTCCTTTCAGTCGTTTACCTCTGATGTCATCCTTGGCTGATGGTCGCCATGCACCCTGATGCATTTGTTGAAGGATAAATGGTAACCCTGCATTTTGTTTCTTGGATAAATTATATCTCTGCATTTCTTGAAGGATAAAGGGTAACCTTGCATTGTTATATACTTGGTTAAATTATATTTCTTCATTGTTTTGAAGGATAATTTGTAACCCTGCATTTGGATAAATTGTATCTCCATGTTTGCTTGAAGGATAATTGTAACCCTACATTTTTATTGGATGAATTATAGCTCTGCAATTGCAGTGAAGAATCAGTTTTAACCCTGCATTTTTTTATTTCTTGATAATTACAAATCTGCGTTGTGGGTTGTTGGTTAAGTTTTACCCCGAGGTGGGTTGATAGCCATTTCGCTGTGGCCCTTTTCATTTTCCTACACCTTAAATTATGAAGGTGATGGGAGTTGGCGATGTCAAATTGATTGGCAGCCTTCGACTTAACTGTTACACGATTTTTTAATTCCGTATTGCTACCATGATTTTAATTCCTTGCGCTATGTGTGTTGCATTGAATTATAACTCTATGTTTGTGTTGATGTTGGTTTCCCATGGTTTACACCATTTACTTATACAACATATCACTTATTGAATGATGACAGCCAGGTGGTTTTCCTTCTGTTATGACTTGGTTCAGCGTTTCTGCTGGTTAAAATTGACCGTGTTGTCGCCCCTTGGATCATGATTATTTTTCTAATCCTTAACGACATTGCTGTTGGAATGATCCCAAAATTTTTCCATGATTTAGATGACTGTGATTTTCTTTAAAACCATTCTTCCATGAGAATGCAGTTGTTTCCTGGTGATTTTCCCGAAGATGACCGCAATTTGCATCAAAACCTTGTTGTCCTGTGAATGCATTGGCTGCCTGGCGATTTACTTGAAGATGACTGTGTTTTTTCATTCAAACTACTGTTAAACGGTGCCTTGGTTTCTTGGAGAAATTTCCAATTTATTACTTTTAGAACGGAATCAGGTATTTCGTGTGACTGTGGATTTATTTTCTAATAACAGTGCTAATGATGTAGACTACGACTGACATTCAAGGTCTATTAGCAAATAAATATTGTAGACAGGTAGAGATTTTTACGGCATGACTGTGGTTGTCAAAATTCATTATCATTGAGTTTTTCCCTTAGCAGTGATACCCTTATTTTTTTTTAAACAATAATCTACCCTTCTCTCAATCAACGAGTTACCATTGGCTACGAGTCACCGCCATTTACCCATCCCTTGGACAACACTGAGCTTGTCGAGATTGACAACAACCAGTTAAATATTATGTTCTTTAATATCTGCGGGGTAACAGATCCCTAAATGCTATGTTATGGTTAACTTATAATTGTTCCAATCTTTATTGATAATCTAATTAGAGTTGCTATCATTTATTGTTTAATGTGTAACTACAGATTTAAATTTGGTATTGGGTTGCAAATGGTTATAGATTTATAATTTCTTTTCTTTTCATTAAATAAAGGTATAGCTCAATTAAGGTTGAGTTGAACGATGGGTGTAAGGTATTAATTCTCTCCATGCTATCTCAAATTTTGGGTAGCCATTTATTCATAACTATTATTTATGGGTTAGAATTAAGATGTGTTTTACCTAATTTGTTTTCTATTCTTTTAAAATTTCTTTAAAATATACTTGGAACTATTTAAGTGTGTTGTATTGTTATTTAAATTATTTTCATCTCGTAACATACCATTGATTCTTGTGGGTGGGTTACAACTCAAAATCCAAGGTAATTATCCAAATAATACACTAACGAGTGATACATAGATGTGCATAAATTTTATAGACCTTTCTCTAATAAAGAAATTTAGGGTATGAATAACAAGTGGGTTAATTGATAACTTTTCCTATATGGTTATTAGAGGGCCATTACAAATAAAGTGATATCAGTTATATAAATGTTGGGATAGTTAATAATAATTCTGGAAGGATTACAAGGTTGGACAAAACCTAAGCTTCTGACGCTTCTCTTGGATTCGCATGCGCTATGGTACATGAAATCACCTATCCATGTTGTCATAAGTAGTTGACCTACTTATCGCCAATTTTAGATTGTAATTGACCCTTTAGACTTAATAGAGGATGGGGTGGTTGTCGAAGATGGTATCTGTTTACATACTCCCCATGTTTTCATTCTCTTGCGTCCCATAGACCTGTTGCTTGGGGTATGTGTGTATCCTTCCGGTCAGTAGTCAACCTTAGCAGTCAAAGTTATCCAAGTCCTTGGTCTAGATAGGGGCTATCACCCCAATTTTATTGTTGCACCTTTCTTCTGGGGACGAGATGATTCCTGATGCAGGGATCATGCCACGTCCTATGTGTTAGTAGCGAATGATATCTTGGTCAGAGAAGACACCTACCCTATGAGTGTGGTTGATCGTCATATGTTGATCTTGGAGCAAGGGTTGAATGCCTTCAGGCATTAGTTCCATGTGCCTTGAGGTTCTAGTCTTGTTCATTTTGGCCAAGAGGTTGGTATGGGGATATTGTCCCTAGCTCATAAGCCTAGTCGTGTTGAGTCAGGCATGTGTTTTTCCTCCTTCTTATTGTGCTCATCATGCCAGTTGTCTTGAGCGTGTGTCTGGTGTCATAGTAACATGTTTCTTGGTCTACGTGTTGCGTGTTAGAATATAGAATATGGTGTGCTCATTTTACCATTAATGATACCCTCGTCACCCAACCATAGGTCGAAGCCTCCCTCCGAGCACCTTAACCTTGACTGAGAATTCCTCTGGAAGAAAACCCTAGGCTAGATAGCCAAACAAAGGGTAGCGCACCTTTCCCCAAGGATAGTGAATCACAAAAATCTGATCAGATATTCCAAACCCTCGCCAATAGATAGTCCAAGACAACACTGAAATTGCTAGCTACAGCAGCTGCACCTGCAGCTCTCCTCCACACGTGTGCACCAATCTGGGAACTGCAGTGTGCACCACTTGCTGTCTTCAATTCTAAGATATCACAAATGAGAACTGGCGCCTTGTATTTATAATGGTTCTGCCAGTTTTGCTGGGGCCAACTTCTCCTTCTCGATAAGTGTCTATTCAATAAATTATTATTATTTCTGTCCCACTTCTTCTCTTGGAGGCTAATAACCTAATATAAATTATCTTCTTGAGTCGACAAGGCTTCTAGGGTTATTAGCCAACTCATTAGGGTTTCTCTTTCTTCCCAGAGTCTTCTATTCTTGTCAGGTTCACATGTGGAGGTAAATACCTCCTGCAACTACCATAATATTAGCACTCCCTCCTACTTAGAGAGGTATTTATAGGTAATGGACTTGAGCACAAAACATACCATTTACCTGGTAGCATCAATATAGTCATCTAGAATATTTCATGACTAGATCATGAGCATCACCATCACCATCAGCTGCATCATCTCTTGAAACCATACTTCATATGAGTAATTAGACATGATGTTGGATAAGTCACTCACACCATAGAGTGATACAAGAGCCACTCTTATAATCTAGAGGAGTAAATGCTCTGAACCAATTTCCATCTGGAAAATATATGTTCATCATTTTTCTGGATGGTGATTACTTCCAATAAACTGTTGATAGTCTTCAAGGAAGTTAGAACAAAAATAGAACACAACTGTGTCTATCCATAGTAGTACATAAATACATTCCAATGGTTCACTACCACACCAAGTAACACACAAGTACTTGATCAGCAACATAAGGTTGAAAACAATGGAACATATCCACCACAATAGTCCTGATCTACTTTCATACAATATTCATAACAAACCTCTGATAGCAACCTGCACAGAAACAATGTTATGATATAAACTGATTTGTCTGGGACAATATTTCACTCACATCTGTGAGCTCTAACAGAATATCTACCTCAAAATAGTGAAACATATTCACCATCATTGGATGCCATCCTTCACAGAAAAATATTGTTAAACATAAACTGAATCATGTGGGCCAATCTTTCACTCACATTTGTGAGATCTAAAAGAATATCTTCCCTCATCAGCAATGGGCTATCTACTCTATTCTTCACAAACAAGGAAGAAGGATTGTCTCTGATTTCTAAGCCTAGACTATTTCTCACCCTGGGCCATTCTTCCTACACTAATTAAAGTGCACCTTGGATAGAATTTATAAACCCTAAGAAATGTTTGGACCATTCCTCACCCTGGGCCATTCCTCCTACACTAATTAAAGTGCACCCTGGAGAGAATGTATAAACCCTAAAGAATGACTGTCCCTGATTGTTGAGCCTAGACTATTCCCCACCCTGGGCCATTCCTCCTACACTTATCAAAGTGCACCCTGGAGAGAATGTATAACCCTAAGGAATAACTGTCCAGACCATTCCCCACCCTGGGCCATTCCTCCTACACTTATCAAAGTGCACCCTGGAGAGAATGTATAACCCTAAGGAATGTCTATACTTCATCAACCTCCAAAACCGACCATTCTTCGAAACTGCTCATAACTGTGAACTTCAAAAGAATGATTGCCCGATGAGGCAGACCATTCTACTTGACCACTACTCAGAGTGACTGCCAAGAAGAATGACTGTCCTAGACCACTCCCCATGTTAACCACAATGGGAAGTCGATGTCTATGGTACATCAACAATCAGTCTACCTCCCATGTTAACTACAATGGGAAGTCACTGTCCTTCAGAAATCTCAATCCACTTTCCGAATAGGAAAGCATCTGTCTAATCTGGACTATTTTTCAATTACAAAGATAAGTAATAGTTTCAGTGCTATATCCTAACTTTGAGATTCATTTCTTACTTAATAAGAAGGAACTTGTTTCCATGAGCTCTAGTTTGAGTATGCAAACTCTTTCATATTGGATAGAATCTTTTACCAAAATGTCTGCTTATCTGCTCATCTGTGGAGATATGTATTGGAGAAATCATTTTCTCCTTTCTGGACTTTATCATGGATAATGTAATGCTTGTAATTTAGTCTAGAAAACTTGTGAAGGCTTCATGTAGATCTGAACAATAGAGTATATCATAGTTGGAGAACTGGAACATATCCATGTGGCACTTCTTCTGTCATCATGAGATTTGATCTTCTGAGTAGGCATCTTGATGTTATAGGAAATCTTCACCACGCTTTTGTTGTTCACTGGAGGTTCTCCACCATGTTGTCTTCTTCTTATCTGCATACATGAGTCTCTTTTTGGTATGCCTCAAAGTCTTGAGATTTCTCTTCATACGCTCTTTATTCAATTTCTCTGGAGAACATTCTTTGCATTTATCTGATGTAGAATTCCAACTCATGGATGTTGTGGATGATATAATGACTCATGCAGTGATATGTCTGGTGTACTAGAACAAGTAATCATCATAGTCATCTCCCTCCATCTAGGAGAACCTCTGGTTCTAGATATTGCAATGCTTTCATTCATAAGCTTTCCATACACTGTTCTTCATCAAGACTTTCCGTTCTTCTTCTTGATTGCTTTTTTGGTGAGTTCATATTAGCCTGGTAATCTTGTGATTCTTTTATACAATGACTGGTTGTTCTGGTTTCTTTTTCTTTCTTGGAATCTTCATGTTTTTATTTTTACTTTTGGGTCCTTGGAGTTTCTTATAGATTCCATGCCCTAGATATTCCACTTCTTCCTTTCATCATAGGATCACGGATCTGGATGGACAACCAAGAATGCTTTAAGGCTTCTCTTCGAAGAGGTCTTCTTCTGCGATTGAGATGAACATGTACTGTCTTTTCATGGCTGCTACCATGGATATATATTTTATCATGTTCAATGGATCATAGGATTAGCTCCCTCCTAACCCTTGCTTTCAGTAAGAGTGCATATAATCGACTCCCTTCGTCTGATAGAGTCCATACTTCCATATGCATCCTTATTGTCTTCTGCAATATATAATTGGCTCTTTTGTCTGATAGAGTCCACGCTTCCATCTTGTTGTCTTCTACAAAAAGTCATAAGTCTTTTTATAATTTCCTCTTGATTGTTTGACTTCTTTCTTTCTTTGCTTCTACTAAGTTTCTTCATGATTGATTCATCTTAATAGCTTCCACATTATTTGTATCTCATCTTTTCATTTTTATTATCTGATGATATCTCTTTTCATATTGTTTGTTCTTCCATAGGTATAGTTCCTTTTGGAACACATTATTTTCCAAGAGATAGATATACAAGATATGTACAAAGACGATGCAAGCAAGATATGTATAAGAAATAAGAAGAGTGTTGTTACCTTTTAGTAGAAGAAGTCTCTTCCATCCTGCTTACTCTTCTTTGTAGGTTCCTTTTCTTCGCCAATCAATGCTTCGTGCTTATCCTTCCTTTTCTTTAGCTCGGAACACTGGTTCCTGTAGTGACCGTACTTTTGACAGTTGAAGCATTGTATTTCTGAAATGTCTTTCTCTTGATTTGTCTTCCTCCTTGAACCAAACTTCCTTTTGTTCCTGAAGTTCTTGAATCTTGTTGTGAAGGCTTGATCATCGTACTCATTTTGGGGTTTCTCTTTTGCATTGATCCTTTATTATTCTTGAGCACATCAAGTCCAAAGTTCTTCAAATGTTGGGTACTCCTTCCTTGTGTTCATGCTTGCGGAAAATGCATCCCATGTCTTGGGAAGACCATTGAGTACTATGTTCACCAATTCATTTTTTGAAGTGATCTCTTCAATATATTGTATTTGATCTCTTAATTGGGAGATCCTTACAAAGTATGATGTTATGTTTTCATCATCATTCATCTTCATGTCACAGAGCTCATTCTTCAGACTCAGAACTTGTTCAATGTTTCTGACTGAGAAGATATTTGTTAGAGCATCGTACATCTTCTTCGATGAGTCAAGATGGGAGATGTAGGGTATCAGGTGGTCTTTTATGGAATCCACTATGATACTCATGGAATTGATGTCAACATATTTGAACTTCTCCATAGTTGCAATGTTCTGTGGTTCCTTCTCTTCTCCTTCTTTAAACTCTGGCTTCACGATATTTCCTTTCATAATATCCAACACTTTATTCTTAGCAAGGATGAGGTCAATCCTTGTCTTCCATGCTCTGAAGTTAGAGGCTCCATTAAGGTTATTCTCAAACTTCAAAGAGTTCATCATGGCTTGCTTGACTTGGTCAAACCTTAGATTTGACCAGAAATCCAAACTTCACGTCTTGGCCTTCTGAGAGTACCAGGAGATGCATTTGGATAGGGCACACTGATATATTTGAATATTAGGTCAATATCATCACTCAAGGTGCTTCAACAAGAGGTTTAGCATTTCTATAACTGCTTCTGCTAGTAACCCTAGTGGCAGTTCCTCAACGAGCTCAATATCTAGCGACTATGTTTCCTTCCAGCATTTTAGGCTGACTGAAGGGGTGTGGGCCCATAACCTGTTAGAATATAGAATATGGTTTGATTTTTTTACCATTGAAGATACCCTCATTACCCAACCATAGGCTGAAGCCTCCCTCCAAGCACCATAACCTTGACTCAGAATTCCTCCGGAAGCAAACCCTAGGATAGATAGCCAAACAAAGGGTAGTGCACCTTTGCCCAAGGATAGTGCATCACAAAAATATTATCAGATAGTCCAAACTCTTGCCAATAGATAGTCCAAGACAACATTGAAACTGCTAGCTACAACAGCTCTCCTCCACACGTGCGCACCAAACTGGGAACTGCAATGTGCACCACTTGCTATCTGCAATTCTGAGATGTCACAAATGAGAACTGGCGCCCTGTATTTATAGTGGTTCTGCCAATTTTATTGGGGCCAACTTCTCCTTCTGGATAAGTGTCTGTTCAGTATATTATTATTATTTTTGGCTGACTTCTTCTCATGGAGGCTAATAACCTAATATAAATTATCTTCTTGAGCTGACAAGGATTCTAGGGTTATTAGCCAACTCAATAGGGTTTCTCTTTCTTCCTGGAGTCTTCTATTCTCGTCAGGTTCACACGTGGAGGTAAATACCTCCCGTAGCTACCATAATATTAACATTGCATTCATTGTCAGTGGTGTGGTCAAACTGATGTTGTTGATTCCTTCATGCCCTTAATTATTCAAAACACAAAAAGAAAAAATGGCTTCGCCCGTGGTCACAACTTGTGGTCGTTACAGGTTCCAATCTTGTTGATATGAACTGGACTATCTCTGTGAAGTGATCATCGATTTTTATAATGGCCAACAACTGTGCATACGATAGTGTATCCTCCAAGATAGTAGGATATTCTCCATGTTATAACCTCAA
Organism: Picea engelmannii; assembly: GCA_009831015.1. Classification (NCBI taxonomy): domain Eukaryota; kingdom Viridiplantae; phylum Streptophyta; class Pinopsida; order Pinales; family Pinaceae; genus Picea; species Picea engelmannii. Next base: position 461,768 of record ML787667.1, on the reverse strand, counting down.
AAAGTGGTCAAGACCTTTGTTCATTCGTCCTGGATTAACCACGATCTCAAAATCATATTCCTGAAATAGCAGAAGCCATATGAATATCCTCCTCCCCGACACTAGCTTCTTGAATAATTATTTCAGCGTGGAGTAATCGGTAAACATTTTAAAGTGTCCTCCCAACAAGTAGTGGTGAAACTTCTGCAGTGCATACACCATGGCTAACCCTTCTCTCTCAATGGTGGTGTAATTAATCTCAGTTGTTTATATCTTTCTGCTAGAAAAGGCTAATGGGTGGTCGACGTCTCTATCTCTTGATTGTGATAACACAACTCCTAATGCAATGGAAGATGCATTGACATGCACATGAAACTCATTACTCCAATCTAGGAAAACCAGAATAGGTGCAGTAACCATTTTTTGTTTCAGTGTGTCGAAACTCTACTAGCATTCTTCTGTCCATTGAAATTGATAGTCTTTCCTCAAAAGATTCTCCATGGGTGTTTTAATATGTGCATATCCTTTAATGAACTTCCTATAGTATCCAGTATGTCCCAACACAGTGTGCAATTGTTTGACTGAAGTAGGAGGGGATAGATCGACTATAATGGCAATCTTAGATGGATCTACCAACAATCCTTGCTTGCATACAATATGACCTAACAACACTCCAAATGGTGAAAAGAAGATGCATTTCTTCAGGTTTAAGGCAATCTGACATTGCTTGCACTTATCCAACATTAGTCTTAAAAATTCAACATGATTCTGCAAAATGCTAAAAAACAGTCCAATCATCGAAATATGCTTCCAGGAATTTATGTAAAAACTCCTTAAACTCTTCGACCACCATCTTGGAAAATATGGATAGTGCATTATTCAAGCCAAATGGAATCATTGTATACTAGTAGGATCCCTAGTCTATTGCAATTTTGGTCTTTTTGTGATCTTCCTTGGCAATCCGGATCTGATGGTATCCTCAAATCCATCTGTAAAAGAATATACCTCATGTCCTCCTACATTGTCTAACACTTCGTCAGTAAATGGTGTAGGGAATGGGTCATGCAAACTGGCATCATTCATCTTCCTGAGATCTATGTAGATCTTGATCTCTCCTGTATTTTTGTCTTGTACCACCATAGGGCTAATCCATTCTGACTCTTCAATAGGTTCTATGATTCCTACTTCTAGCATTCCATTGAGTTCAATTTTCACTTTCTCCTTATATTTAGGGTTCAATCTGTAAGGTCTCTGTTTGAATGGCCTGACATATGGTTTCAAAGGGATCTTCATCTCCCCCATAGGCCCTTTATTACCCTTCATATCAGTGAACTTGGTTGGAAACAAGTCTCAATACTCATGTAGCAACTCTGTGATCTTTTCAATAGTGGAGGCATCCCAATAATCTCCAACATTTACAAGTTTTGGTGTCTTCTCTGTTCCAATGTTGACTTTCTTGATCTTGACCAGCTGCCCAATGAAAGGTAGTTCAACTCCTGGTTCTTCTATGTCTCTTTGGCCTTTTTTTTCGATGTTCACATTCCTTGGATCATCGTCTTTGACTGCATTGATATTGTAACAGCCTTGCATCTTCTGAAGGGGCACAGTCCATTCATCCTCTTCTTTCTCCAAAAGGAGGCTAGGAGCCTCCTTGAACACTTTATGTCTTACGACCTGTAATGCTTGATCTACTGTAGGATGTTAGCTTTCAAACAAAAATACAGTTAAAGAGTTATGGGTCATACCTTCCCAATCTACAGTGATAAGGTGCAATTCTTCTTATAAGTACCAATTGATAGGGGTTGTGTCCAACATGTTTATGAATTTGTGCACCCACTACTCTTGAGGAATGTTGCTCCAGGATTCCTCACATCTTCACACATGGTACTTTGGACAACTTTGACCTGTGTATCTAACTTCACCACTTTCTACTTTCTCTGAAAATCACGATGTCATCAAAGTGAGACATTGCACCCAGTCTCTAATATTTTTTTTTCTATTTTCTCCACCATCTCGCTAGAGTTGATTTTAGGGCCTCATCCATTGCCAACAATATTTGTTGTGTTGGTACAATTTCTTCAAAGTTCACCAAGAATTCTTCTAGATGATTCAGACCATCAAAGGTGGGCAAGTTACTTACTATTGTGTTGATCCAGCGAACTTCTCGGGTTAATATAGCACATCTCCTTATAGATACTTCATACATTTTGTTCTTCCAGTTCTCCATTCCTTCTTCTGAGTCCATTGAACATGTGTTGTCACTTCGCCATCTCAAATTCCCATCCGTTGTAGGATTAATGTAGTCCTATTGTCTAGTTGTTAATTTGTATATGTTTTGTAGTTCATATACATGGTCTTCTTCTTTGATGGGTTCTGTGTATCTCTGACCTTCATCAGGATCTAAATGTGCAATGAACCTAAGGCCATATCCTTTAAACCTCTTTTTTTTTCCTTTAAATAAACCACATTGGAATTATTGAAATCCCAATAAATTCCTAAAAACCCAGGGTAAGGACAACTATCATCAACTATCTCAATCACCTCGAAGTCTGCAAACGTCCTTACTCAATCGATGTCCACAGGGACATGTTCCAATCTTCCAAAGGGGATTACTTCCTGCTGGTTATCCATCCTAAGCCTGATAGGGGAATAGATCAACTTAGGTTTTCCCATCAGTACCCAGGATTTCTTCGTCATGACATTGACCTCCGATCCTAATTCGACGACCACATAATCTATATCATACTCTCCAATATGAGCATTAAGGTGTAGTTCTTTATTTTTCCTTCTCTTATTGGATATTTTATGTACTTCTTTATTCAGTAAAGGATCTACCCTTCCTATCTCATACTGTTTGACCAAAATTTTCAGTTCTTGTATGGATTTCTCATCTTTAATCATCTCAATAAACGTATACAAGAAACTGACGAGTTTACTCACCTCTTTTCCATATCTAGTCGAAGCAGACTGATCAAATGCCAAAGACATTCAACATTCTCTTACTTCTGGTCATATCTTCGATGAATATCCTTAGTCTCTCCCAAATTGTTTTCTTGCCTCCTCAAATATTTGTCTTTATTTCTTTGCATCAAACACTTGTGTCTTCTCTGTAGCTTTCTTGACTCTTGAATCTTCTATACTATTTCCTTGGATCACTCTGTCCTCTCCTGTAAAAATGCCTCCTCTAGTGATGACAATGAATCTAGGATCTTCTCCATGAGGTTATTCTTTGATTAGTTGTATTTGTGAGTTTTGTTGAGGTCCCTGTCTCTCTTGAAGTTTATCCAATAATATTGGACATTCCTCGATAACATGATCGAAGGAGTTGCAATAGCTGCAAGTGGTACAAGGGTTCTGACAATCCCTTTCCAAGTGTCCTGGTTGTGCTCAGTTATAACAAATTATTTGTCCTCTACCTCAACCCATACCTCCTCCTCTTCCTCTTCCTCGAAATCCACCATGAGGGTTGAAGTTTCCTCTCCTAAGGGGGTTATACTGCGTAGTGCTCCCTTCTTGTTGTACTTCACCTTGAATTTTGTATATATCCATCGAAATTTCATGCATGATATCGTAATCCCTACAATCCTTGTCATCATGTCCTGTCAACTTACAAAATATGAAATATAGATTTGTGGGTGTCCAGACATACTTCTGTAGATAGTAACATTCAACAAGGCAATGTTGATTTCCACATACCTCACACCAGGGTAGGGTAAGTTGCTTCAAGGGGCTCAGAGCTCCATAGGCCAAGTATTCATGGAATAGGGTATAGTGCTCCTTGTCATGGCCTTCTGATTTTCATATGATACACCAAACATATTCTCTTTTATCTTTTCCCTTGTTTATCTTCATATCTTCGACCTGCACTGATAGACTAGTTAGCTGACTCAATATTTGAATCATACCTGAGTTGGATTCTCCCATAGGGGTTGATTCTAATTTCATGGCGATCTCCAGCACCTCAGCCTATGAAGTAATATTATGTTGCTGTTATCCACATTTTTGGTTATTGAGATGATGACATAATAATGACATGGTGATAGAAGATCTGACTCTTCATTAAGATCATTTTCATGAAGAAAGTTACACTTATCAGCTTCTCAAAATTACACTTTTTGAAGATAGTACGC
>ML787667.1:419955-442029 GCA_009831015.1 Picea engelmannii | reverse complement strand
AAAGTAAGTACATCATCCTTCTTCTCTTGTCCATTCAATACTTTAGAACTAGGGAAAGAGTAGTATTCTGTCTCAGTTTGTTCCAGATCCAGGTGGATCTGGGGAGATTGGTCTGTGTCCGCACTCACGAATTTATCCTAGAATAGTTGCATCAGAGGAACTATGATGTGTGGCAAGAGGGTAGCAATGAACCATTCCTTGTTCTGCTCATATGGGATCTAGAAACTCAAGTGGCCCGTCAAGGTTTTAAACCTTTGATCGAACTCCCATATGGGTTCAACTATTCTCTGCTTGATTTCTTTTAGTTCTATAATGTACTATGATTCTGACTTAGGTTTCTCGAATTCAGAAATCAACATATTATTGATCTCATTCTGTGGTTTAGGATGGGAAATTCCCTTAACAAACTTCATGTACTAGCTCAATGCGTGGTATCTTAGGGTAGTACTAAACTAATCTCGTTTGACAGCTTCGTCACTAATGTTCTTAATACTCCATACGGCTTTGCATAGAAACCAGTGTTGATCATGATCTTTAGATTCATCTCCTTTGAAGGTGGGTAACCTCATCTCATCTACCATAGATATTCCTAGGTTCCCTGACTGAGTATGTGGGGTACTATTAGTAATAGTTCTCTGAGCACTCAAGTGACTCTAATTACTCTGATTTCTTAATGTTCTTTAAAAAATAATAGGATTAATATTACTTACTTTGATAGTCAGTGCAGTTCCTGAAGTTTCTGTCTCTTCTTAGCAAGGTTCCTCTATCCTAGTGGATTCTAAATGCTCTTTGTCTATCAAATATGCCTCTTCTCCACTATAGAAACCCTCATCCCCGTAGTTTTTCTTAAACAAGTTCATGAGAGGAACTTCTTTGAACACTCTCCCACTACGCATATGTCCAGCCTCTATGTCACTGTCATTGTCTGAGTTCTTGAACCTTATCTCTTTAATCTAGCAAACTAATGTATCTTTAAGATGTTCTTCTCATGCAATAGTATCTTGATATTCAACTTCAGAAAGTGAAATTTTTTTCCTCTAGGTCTCTTAAAGAAATATCTCTCTTCTTGGCTATATGATTCTACTCATTCAAAAACAAACTCAGTGATATACCCTCCAATGGTACTATCAAACCAGTGATTTGTTGCTCTTGACACAAAGTTATCAACTCTCTTGACCTTCTTGATTAGCGTCGATGTCCAAACCACTGGTGGCCTAGATATGATCTCAAATTGGGTATATTTTAACCTATCTAGTCACTCATATAACTCCCTATGGATTCCTCCAAAGAAAGTCTCGTATATATCAGTAAAGACATATATTTCCAACAAATCCTCTGTACTAATATTAGGTTTCTTGTTCTGGAATTCGACAAAGTCCTTTTCTTGATATTCTATCCACTTTTGAATCTCTGTCTTCGATGGAAACCACCTTTACATTCCCTCAAGTAGATTCTTATCCCGACAATGGAACTATTTGTTGGCACAGGCGTAGAGCCAGGGTTCAACTCCAAGAGCACACCAAGAAGCCATAACTATTGGCCCTTTCGGAAACACCTGCAAAGAAGATGAAGTCTCACCCAAAGTAGCTATAGGGGGTTGCAGGACACAAGTGTCTACAAACAAAGGGAATGTAGAATGGATTCACAACAACAATACATAGTCACCTAGTATTCCTTATCTTCCTTAAACCTACTACGCAAGTTATACTTCATATCTACTCAATATCACAATAGCAACATATAAAATCATAGATAACACAACATCAATCACACACAACACAAGATATACATGGTTCACCCTTTCCCTAGGGCTACGTCCATATAACTATGATTTATAATATATTAAGATGAAGCATACAATTCTTGTCTGTGATCTCAGCTAGAAAATCCTCTCTCTTATCCTCTCTATCTCTCCCCTCCCTGCACATCTAGCTGCAGGATTGATCTTCGCACCCAGCTGAAGAACTTACAATACCAAAAGGATCTCACACTTAACACTTCTGTTTCACACAACAATAATCACTCATGCTAATAATAAAGATAGAACTAATAATATCAACAACAACAACCCGCCCCAGGCCCTTTAGACCTTTATTTATACATTACAATAGTTCTCAGATAGCCTTAGGTTAAAACCTAAGTGTCAAAACCCTAGATATAAAAATCCTACGTGTCTAAAACCCTAGGTCAACTTGATCCACATTTTCAGGGCTTTGTTAGCCTGCCTTTCCTTCCTTTTCTTGTGGTGCTCAAAAGAATCCAAAAGTGGCTTTTTTTTCTTGTTGAGTTGTCCACAATCCATCTTCCTTGTTGATCTATCATGCTCGATCTCCTCGTCTGACAACCTTCTTTCTCTTACTTCACATTGTCTTTTCCACTCTTCTTCTCACTTCGACCTAGTATCAGTCACTGTGTCTTCCGCGCATTTTGCATTTTTCCTTTTCTTCCTTGATCTTCGCTTGCTTCTATAACCAAGGGCCAACAATTTACTACATAAAATAGGAAGTACTATGGGTACAATTTTACAGAGATGCATCTATAATTATATTTGGAGAGTTGGCTACAGTAAAATCCTCAGACTCTTTTTAATTATCTATTATATAAATACCATTAGTTGCAAGTAATGTCAGTAGAAACAAATAGTTTGGAAAATCCCCAAACGAAGTTCTAAAGTGAAACAAATAGTTTCAAGTAGCCTCAAACAAAGTTCTGGAATGAAAACGAATGGTTCATATTGTCACAAATGAAATTATGGAATCAAATGATATAGTGGTAAACTTAATGAATTGAAGAGTATACTCCCTAAAAACTTTTAACTCGATGAGCATAGACCTACTGCAATAAAAATCTAAAGGTAAATATACAAAATTAAATATGGAATCAATCGAATTTCTCCATAGGATCCAAAGTAAACTTGGAAATAATCAAGACAGAATTACTGTTCACATTGCTATTCATTCCAAAAATATTTATAGAACAGATGTATCATTCAAAAAGGGAATTGTTCGTATTTCCATCTACACCGACTATAGAATTTGAATAATGAGACATCCCTGTTCAGTATATCCCATTCATTTAGTTATACAATAATAATGTTTTGATCCTTATGCCCTTCCATTAAAAGTAAAGATATAGAGTTAAAGAATTGACTATCCTTATAAATAAACAAATTTCACCCATGATGATAACATTCTATAGTTAGAATCGTATCAATCCTTAGAAACCTAGGGCACTCCTTGAGAGTGGAGAAATGAAACCCGAATTCCTTTTGTGCATATGGCAGGCTCCTGCATCCAAAATTTTTGCATGGTCGAAATTCTAGCCAGAAAATACAAGTCACTATTAATATTATTCAACGGAAGTAAGACAAGTGTAACTTTCAATAGAATGATTAATGAAAGGAAGGGTTTATAAAGAGAGGCACTTAACTTGCGACTGAGAGACCCTGGTGTCTTTTCCCTATCGCATTTTGGTTGAGAAGATGTCCCAGGCCGAAGGGGAAGGTGGTCCAAGGAATTCCCGATGGGTACCCTTGCAACAATAGGGTCCCATCATCAGGGATGATTTTAAGGATAAAAAATTATTTTAAAATGTAGAAACCTTGGCGAATCTTAGTAATCCTTCATATGCCAACTATAAATGTTTGGTGATAATTTTGTAAAAATATTCAAATTTCTAAGGATTCTATATAGTTTGTATAAAATTTTGGCGATTTTTAAGGTAAAATAATTTTATCCTATAGAATTTGTGCAAATCATTTTTAGAATAATGATTTTTTTTTGGAAAAACCACGGAAAATTATCCCATGAGCGAAATTTAGCCCCTAAAATCATCCCTGCCCATAATTAGAATTGGTTACCAAATTGCTTAAATCAAACTCTTAAGGAAAATAAATAAATAAACAATATTAACTTTGAAATCTGAACTACATGGGTTCGCGCAGTGTGAGGAGGCCGAATACATTGCTCAAAATGTAACCATTGAATTAAAAGATATATTCCAATGACACCATCAAAATATAACTTGAACCAACAGTCTGTGTTGGAGAGGATGTTTTATTCGAAGTATAAATAAAGTGTTAACATTCCTGTCGAATTTACCAGGCAACGAATGGTGGTTACCATCCACAGAAAACGATAACAAAAGAAGGAAACACCTAAACCCATGAATTTATTACTGACTCAAATATTTGTATGGTGTAGGGTATTCTGTTCGGAATATAGAATCCCCATATTTCATTATTGTATCGAATGGAAATACATTAATCTTAAAAAAAAAAACATTATTATCATAAGAACCAGCTAAGCGTCTGATACAACCTACAAAAGGGTGGGTTCCCAATTAAAAACGCAATATAACATGCATTACACAGTGCGGGTTTTCAACTCCTAGACTAGTAGAGGCTCAACACTGGATAACATTGCATAAAAATTGAGTAACCGTAAAGAATTTAGGGGATAACGAAGCCCTAAAATAAAATACATACGAAACAATGCCTATACAAATTTGTTGGAAATAAAAAAAAGAAGATGGGATGTCGATCCTTTAAGGAAAATTTGAGGATAAAAAACCGAGAAGTCTACTTATCCCAGACCGAAAAAGGCCCAGGGAAATAAGAAACAGAATAATGATAACGGGGGAAAAAACCTTCACTGCAAGTCGTAAAAAGTGTTTGCAATACATAGTATTATTTCCACTGTAATGAAAATGCCGAAGGTTTTGTCCAACCAACAGAACATGGAAATTATGATGAATTACCAGGGAAGTTAGGTACACTTGCATTCTTCCACTGGGAAGTAATCCTCCAGGTTGTCGACCTTCCTCGCTACGAAATAAACATGGAGCTAATTCAGAAATCTTGCCAAATGACAAAAGAAACTCATCTATCCCTGATGAACCCTTACTTTGCAGAGTAAATGATGATGGTATGAAGCTTGGCTCTGGCTATGTGATGGGGAAGATATGGCACAATCATATTGGACAAGGGGATAAGTTTTAACCCTCGAACTTCGCACTCACAGGGTCTCCACTAATGGTCTATTCAAAGTTTTAATTCACATCTGACAAAACCTTCCTTTCAAATTCAGAGGTGTGAAGTAAAGGAAAATCCCTTCATGATACAACAAACAAGACCATCGAACTCTAACTAATTATCATTTAGTTTAGACATCATCCAGTTAATACAGGGTTAAACGAATTGTTAGGGTTACGCTTGTATCAAACCTTCATGCTAATATTAACCAAGAGATCAATACATGACTAGTAATCAAAGGTGAATCGTTCGAGGTATTTTTTTATGTGAAGTAATGTCAACACCTTATGTTAAACCAAAAATATTCCACTAAGAATGTATACTTTCGAACACATTATATTGTACATGGTATATGAGTTTTATTTCGAATGTCAAATGATATTTGTCCTTGCACAAAAGTGCAAGAGCTCATACTTAGGGACGAGTATAGTAATATGAGTCCTAAGTCCAATTTAATATATATATATATATATATATATATATATATATATATATATATATATATATATATAAGTATTAGAATAGTGTTAGGAATGAAGGGTTTAAAGGGATGGATGTTATAATGTAGAGATTATTCGTATAGGCGTTTTGTGCAGTAAGAGCTAAGTTAGAGTATAAATGTTTGTGATGTTATTGTTCATCGTTCGATAGCCAGAAAATGAGAATATCACAGAGATTAACAATTAACAATGGTGATAAATTCATACTTCTATTAACTACAAGTCTCCTATAACAAATTGAATATTAATGTTCCTCAGTAAAAAAAAATTATGTTGGTAAAATTGGGGTTCATTACAATTTCCTTCTCTGGTGTCTAGCATGATACACCTCTAGAATATTTACGAGATCATTTAATGCATAAGAATTTCTTCCTTAGTAAGGAGGTGAGTGGTGTCCATGAGCTCTGCTAGTACTTCTGGAGTAACTAGCTCTTCCATGAGCATCTCTTCTTTCATGACACCTTCCATATTCCTCTTGTCTTGAGTTTGATCCCTTCTTTGTTTGCTTCAGAAACTAATTTAAGATCTGCAACACTCAAGAATTTATCTGACTTTGATCTCTCATAAGTCCCTCATTGTTTTCTTTGTAGCTATGCACTTCCATCTTCAGGATTCTTACCATTTCTATTAATGTTTCATTCTCTTCTTTTCCCTTACATCCATTAGACTCTATCTCTACATTGCCAACTCTGGTGTTCTGGCCTTCGACCTCCTTTTCATGAATGGAGGCTCCCTCACCTTCTTACATTTCCTCAATACACATCTTGAGTTGACATTCTTAAGCCTCTTAATTATGCAAAATGTGAAAGTGACCATTTTGTTAGAATTATGCATATGATAAACAAAATTGTCGAACCATTCTATAGGTCTCTTTCTTGTTTTTGTTCATGGATATCATATCCCCATTCTCTTAAAATAACAGTGGCCTATTATTCCTAGGTTGGCATAGAATTTCACCCTGCGTAGGTGCTTCCTTACAACCACCTCCCAAGTGACCATGACTAGAAACCACAACTAAAATCTTCTTTGGCACTTTTCTATCTCGAGGACTACCAATTTTTCCCTTAGCCCTCCTTTCCTTGGCTCTCAATATGCATATGACCAAGGCCATGACCCTACGCTTAGTTGAAAAAGTGCTTGTCGAAATATTTAGGACTTCAGAACCTTCAACCAGGACTATATCAATGGTCCTCATCCTCCTTCAAGATCAACAATCAGGATCCACTTTAGGACTCTGCACTTCAGAAGTCTCAAATTTCCTCGCTTGCCTTCTCCTAGAACTCTTTTACTCGGAGTTCATGATATAGCAACGAGTGTACTCCCACAGATCAATGACTATGAATCACTTCGACTCTTCGTGCTTCATAAGTTTCAAACTTCCTTCCTACGCTTTCTCCCAAAGTGCTTTCACCCGAAGTCGATGATCCTTTGACACATGTCTTCTGGAATTGACAGTCGATATATACTTCTAGCTTCGGGAGTTTTCGAACCAGTGCAACTTGTCACATATTTCCCTTCTAGAGTGCCCAGTCTTTCGAACTACACGATATCTCTCCACGTGGATAAATGTTGGAAGCAGACACATGGCCCAATCAGGTGGGTGCCACGTGTCATGTTCTAATCAACTTTTCAATATTCCAAAAGATCAAATCTTACTGACACATGGAACACATCCCATGCATCCACATCATCCCAGGCGACGTCTGAAAGCCACATAATTAAGAGATTCCAGGGTCCACATCACCTCTAGGTGATGTCATCATGCCCCATCACTTCGACTCTTCAAGCTTCGGGGCTTCGAAAGTTTTCAAAATAGCGCACTTCCAATTTTCCTGAACTCCAAATTCCCAAACTGGCCAATCTGTCGCCATGTGTCCTCCTGGATTGGACGACCAAGATTCACTTCGGGTCTTACCCAGAGTTCATGGATCTTCTCCACATTTCCTCCTCAATATGATGATTATGTTTTACTTCGGGGCTCCACACTTCGGAGATCTCAAACTTCAACCTTTTTCCTTGAAAACATTTTTATCTGGGACTCATGATCTATCGATGCGTGTCTCCCGCAGATCAATGACTATGATTCCTTTGGGACTCTGGACTCTAGAAATATCTAACTTCGAACTCATCTGGCCCCACTAGCTTTTATCTGAATCCATGGATATAGTGATGTGTCGCTCTTGGCAGAGAAATGGCTGAGATCATCTATGATGATTAGACAGTCTAGGTTTGCTTCGTCTCTCCAGCTCTCTGAGCTTCGGGTGTCTCAAAAATCAACTGAAAACCTCTCGAAAATATTTCTCCGGAGTTACTAATCTTATACCATGTAACCTCTTGGTGATCGATGGTCAGGATGTACTTCGAACAATCCGAAAGTCAACGTTTACTTTGGGTCTCCATCTCTCCAAGATTTGGGAGTTTCAACACTCAAATTTTCCTTCCTCGCTCTTTCCTGGAGTGCTTTCACCCGGAGCACACGATTGGTTGACGCGTGTCCTCCTATGGATTGACGGTCCCCAGCTACTTCATTTATTGAGAGTTTCTATGTTCGAGCCCTAATTTTTCACATCACTTCATGCCTTTCAAATTTATGGGTGCATGCATCGGTGGTTTGGAGTAACGCAATTTTCACCCCGCAATTCTCTTAATGCTGACACCTAATCCCTTGGTGAAATCGTGGTTTGGATTGCGAGACCGCCTTGGGAAATTATCTCCCATGCAACTCGATTCCCTGTAATGCTTGTTGGTCATTGATCTCTCTCTCCATTGGGATCTGATGGTTGTGACCTTATCCCTTTCTTTGTTTTCATCAGATGACCCTTGTTCACCTGTCCTTCGATCCAACGATCCCGGATCTCTCCTAATCCTACAGTGGTGATCGCTCTAGAATTCAAAAGGGACAATCATGATCCTTCGAACCCTTACAAAGGATCTATGACATTTCATCTCCTACATAGATTCTACAACACCATTCCTCCTGAGATTTTCAATTTCACGGTCAGAGTTTGATCTCGAACACGAGGCTCTGACCAACAGACCTGGCCAATACCAGACTAGTGTTTCAACAAGAATCTCTGATACCAAACTTTCACATACCCAACCACCCACAGGCCCGGGGTACTCTACCTGCAAGCCCACCCTCAGACTTCTTTCTCATGTTGATACCTTCTTTATATATTAAGGATGCATAAGATAACAGATTTAATGACATGCACAACAATATCCAACAAGCATGCATAATCTAAAGATTATATTAAATGATAATCAAATATACACAGTGGAAATACATTCATACACATATAATAATATCATGAGAAAGAGAACTTATCTTTATGAAATATGACACCAACTAGTTGCAAACCAAGGATGTTCCACCCAACCATAGACACCACTACTCCAAATATCAACAGTAGTGTCACCCTCGAGCCAGGGCTATGAATCCATAAGGATGGTTCTAGAGTGTAATTGGGTTCCCAAACCAGTCAGCTCTCAAGCTCTCACAGGTTTCTCGAAACCAACAACAATCCAAGTACCCAACTCTCTTCTACCCAGCCTGTACCACCCCAAGAGACCAGACCTCCACCCTTCTCTGCCATGCAGTCCCTCAGGTAGTCCTTCTCCTTTATTTTCAGGGCCTCCATTACATCTGGTCCAGAATCTCAATGTTGGGACTCTCAGGACTCCCAATTGTGAGAAAAACAGGGCACGGGCCAATGAATTTCAAACATGTAGGCCCCAGGTCATGGCTAGATCACACCAACGACCACTACAACCAACTATATCGTGGCTAAATTCTTCAACAACTTTGTTTCCTATGCCAAGACAAGATGTAGGTGAGGATGATCGATGAATGGGTCAGGAGGTGCATGAGAGTACGTGCGTTGGAGTATGTGCATGCGAGTGCGTGAGGGAAAAATGAGTGAGTGAACGGGAAAAAAATGAACAAGTCATCAGTCGAACCCCTCCCCCCCCATCAAAATAGAGGTTGGTTTAAGTAACCTTTTGGGGAAACAAGAACTTCCTAGCCTTCCCCAAGAAGCTCACGTAACTGATCCCCTCCCTTAGACAAAAAGGGTAATAAAAAAAAAGGAAATAAACACATAGTCCCTCAAGCTCCCTCTCTTGTTGAATCATAGCCCCCTATAAGGCTAGTCCTTGTTCGTCTAGTAGCCAATGATGTTTTTATTATTAATAATGATCAAAACATTAGATTTATGGGGCATAGTAGCCCTTTAATAATTGTTTGGGCACTCAGGCCTCTCAACATTGTAACAATACATTATTTAAAATGGGGGTTCGAAACTTGGGGTGTTACACTCATGATTCATAGATTTTGTTTTATAGAATATGGGTGATATAAGTTCAAGGAAAATAACTTACTACAATGAGCATGATGATATCCTATCCCAATAAGAGAACAAGGCAAGTTCATTAAGTTTTATTAAAAATTTATATATTTGAATTATATTTATGTTTTAATTAATTGTGTGTTTGTTAAGACATGTCACATAAATTCCAATGGACAAACAAGGAGAAAACCAATACATGCTAGTGGGGATGTCCAAAAAAGTGTATAAAGAGATGGTAACAAGAATGAACATAAATGTGTCACATGGAGAGAAATCCCAAAAATAACGTGCTTCCGAGGTATGCAATTATTCATTTATTCTTTTATGTACATCTAATTTAATTATCACATGAAATACTAATTTTCAATTGTTTCACTACAGAAAATAAAAATAAATGACACCCATTCAACACATAAGATTGGACAACAAGGAATAATAGGGTTGATGGAAAAGTTTGTGAGTACTTAGATTTTTTTCCTTACTTAAAATATCATGTTTTTTGTGGTATTTCTACTTAAATAATTAATTTACACTCATCCATGGATGCATTGTAATAGGTGGTAACATACAAAGATGAGTGTCAAATAATTGATAGGCAATCGGTTAAGTATGTGTTGTGAGTATATGTTGAAGTATGAAGGTTTAACTGAAAAAATTGTAAGTAGCTATGTTGTTTAACTTCCATTTCTTTATAATTAATAGAACAACATGAAACTTTTATATTAATTATATCAGTTATTCTTTTCCATGACATATTAAACATGCATGAAACAAAGTATGGAGTGCATCCAACATAAGATATTTTAAGAAATGACATGCAACATGGCTTCAAAATAATGTGTATTGTCTAGGAAACAATGGATTATATGGTAATATTTTTTATTTACACAATCATTTATATTCTACTATATATAAAAGTAGATATACTTATTACACTTTTTTCTATGTTTGTATATAAAACATGAAGAGTTGGGACATAAAAAACAAGTGGACCAATAAAACATTAAGTCGAATAACCAACTTAAAATATATCCTATATGTGTGGAAGAAATGAGACATGACCATATCTCAAGTAATGAGAACAATTCAAATGATGAATCACAAACAATATAATTGAATTTTACTCCAAGTTGTATGCTTTTGAATATTTTTCTATTAAAATCAAGGATTTTGTTTAGTGTACTCGACATATTGTCCCAATTGCATGAGGACATGTTGTCAATAAGTGTAACAATTTCATATTGGTTTTATTTTCATTATTGTGGACCTTTACATTGTCTCATTTTGTATGACTATGGTTTACTTATTCATATATCATAAAATTGATTTCTTATTTTATTGCATTGTTGAACGTTGTAAAATTTTGTATTGTTGATTAATTAATATATGGATTATTTACATTGTTACAAATAATAGAGTTGTAATCCATTGGATAACACTAATGGGATGATTAATTGAAAATTTGTGAAAAGAAACAATTTATTAAAAAATATCCATATTGGTGCACTATATTCTTTTGAACTCACTAAACGATGCATTTTATGAGTTATATAGATTGGTGAATATGAATTACAATGAAGAATTGGTGCCAAAATTTTGGAAAAAGTGTCACTTCTTTAAATGACATAATGAACAATTATAATTATCATTTCAAAATATTACAATGTTCATGATGACTATATGCAGAGGTTCTTTACATATAATATATGCACTATTTATTTACATATCATATCCACACTGATGCTTAGTAAAAAGGAACGATGCTGACATCTAACCTCAAATGTTTCAAATTTCACTTTCCTTCATTGCACATGGTAATATAGGCACCAATGCGTACAAATTATATGAGCACTAATGTTCCATAAAAGAAAAAGAACAACCCGGTGTGTAATATTTATACAAACATTGATGCTTCATCAAACAAAAAATATCAATTGGTGCATACATAAACCAAAAGAGCATCGATGCTACATACAATAAAAAAGGTAGACCAGTGTGAAATAATTAAAAGAGCACCGGTGCTTTGTAGTTTTTTGTGTGCACCTATGCAGTTTACTTGAAAACACACTAGTGCAATATATCAATACAAGCACCAACAAATAAAACTCCACTAAAATCTCTTCCCACCCAAAATTTTAAAGTTATAAGGAACATTCGTTAAAACCTCCGCTATGAATAATGAAGGTTGTAGTGGAGTTTTCTTTTTAAATTTTTCCCAGTATTTTAATAGTAAAAACCTTTGCAAAAGGCTCCACTGCAAGGTTTTTTCCTTGTAGTGCATGCATACTAAATTTCATATGATGTTAAGATGTTTCGAAGTATGTAGAACACAACACACTCTCTAAAATTGTAATATCCCCAAAAATAAATTATTATTGAAGTCTGAATACACTTAGGAATTTATTTTCGTTTTTGGTAAATTTGAATTTGGAAAATTATTTCCATTTATGGAAATTGCGAATTTGGAATTTAGTTAATTGTGATTTATTATTATGACTGTTGGAAAAATATTTGATTTACCCAACCAACTCTTTGACTATGACACTTGTAAGAAACAAATATTTTTTATATTTATTGCTGAGAGACAAATGGAACAATCAGGTTGAAATCAGTTGACCATGACTCCATGAGTGGGTAACATGTTTGAACTACCTCAGGGTTGAATGTTACAAGTGGCAAATCAAGAATTTGTCCATTGGAAGCCCCTAAAAATCAGGGATTTGTAAAGCTGCGAAATTTTCCAAAGGGAAAAGACCTAGGCACAAGATGCTTTTGCATATATAGCATATGGGAGGAGGTAGAATGTTGCCTAGTTTGCGGAGGAGAGAAATATCACTTGTTCTTATGAGCACTGGTTTTTGAGTGTGAGGCAAGGAGAACTTTTTCTGATTTTGAAAGAGGACGATAGCTAAGGAGGAGTTTGGATTTCGCCCTCATGGATTCATGGTGAGGCTAGGCGGTGAATAGAGCAAGTAGATTGGTTGTTCTTTTTTATGGTTGGGTGGAACTTGGTTGTTCCATTCGTTGTTTCAACACTTTGTTCATATATGTTGATCTACTATTCCTTGGTTGAATGTTTTGTTGATTAATAGTTGGTAGAATACCTTGACTAAATTGTGGATAAATGTCATATTGATAAATAGATGATAGATTTCATATAATTGTGTTGGAATAATATAATGAATGGTAGAATAATATTTTACAGTTGAATCTATTCAGTAAGAAGAGTTGAGAGAATTATTGTTTATGATAGTTGTTGGTGATTATATGAAAATTTCTTTTTCAAGTGTCATACTCTCTTAACCACAAATATGAATATGGATTCAAGTATATATATTCTTAAAGACTTATTATAGATTGTTACAGGTTGAAGAATATTAAGTACAGATCTACAGGAAAATCTATGTATACTTTTATAGGTTGCAGTACATCTACACAGGACATAAATATTTTTTTGATAAATGTAAACTATACCATATCTGTAGATATATATGGGTATTTAGATATTTATTCAAGGACTATTTAAATTGTACAACTAACCAACGAAGTTTTGAGTGATTTCCAGAATATATATATATATATATATATATACAGGTTGTTACCCATACAAATTTCTCAGAGCTACATGACCATCTAATACACATAAAATATTTATTGACTAATACAAGTATTTTTCTCCATTGAATCTCACTGAATTAAGTGTAGAAGAAGATTTTAGTACCTTTCATTCTAGTAAATGTCCAACAACATAAATACATAAAACATGTTATCTATTACAGAGCCGAAACAAGATGAGTCTTTAAAACTCTACACAATATATGCAAACATAAATATTAAATGGTGAAATTCATATGTAATACAGGGTTTCCCCTCTATATTTCCCTTTATGGTTTGAAGATAACAATAACCAGTTTTCCTTAGGAACCTGATGTGAAATTAATACGATAATAACATCATGGGGTGAAACTTGTATCACTTTAATAAAACCTAGATGGTTATTCTTCTTTCAACGTGGTAAGTTGGAACTTGAATACCTTTCTAGTGGGGTTTCCTTGTAAATCCCCAAGCCGTTGAGTGATCAAGTCCTGAAATAGAAGACCAAGGACATCACTAACATATTTATGAAAACAAATAAAAAAAAAATTAAATATAGAGGATAGAGTAGTGTTCAAAAAATGAATTTAAAACATTTTAGTTTGTAACACGTGAGCAATCACTTAGCTTGAAGATGGCGTGGGGTTCCTTGCTCCATCATTGACGCTGAGAAAATTGTCCATAACCTGGAGGGGACAAGTGGATTTTGAAGTGGCTGATGGGTACCCTCTCCACAAAAATAATGGTTCCATCATTAGTCTTATAACCGAATACATTAAATAAAATGCTCAAAATATTTTCAAGTATATAGAACATTTTAAACATGTAATACATATATTGCATAACCAAAACTATAAAGAGTACATAGTATAAAACACGTTCCACATATTTTCCTGATTCTAATCACAGATAGGGTTTTTGAGATACTGTCCTCTTGTTTATCTAACAAAGCCAAAGACTTATGACAAAGAAACACAATCAAGAACATAGTACTAGATATTCATAATTTGTTTTCTTTACGCTAACAAAGTAAGAATTGATAAGTTAACCTTAGAACTTCAGAAGAACAAATTTTCACAGGGTAAAGCATATTCCACAGAGGCATTATTTGTTTCAACCCCAAAATTTGCAGACGGGGTTACGGGACACCGGAGTCATAATTTTTAAAATTGTGATTTTCTGTTTAAAAACTCATTCAAGTTGAACATAGTCTTTCAAATGCACAAAACTGGAGGTGAATATTGTATAAACTTATCGGGGTATAACCCTGATAGAACTTATTGTATTTCGGAGAATTATCTCACGATTTTAACCCTTCACCGTATAGTTATTTGGAACAAAAATGGGGAGTTACAAGGAGATACTAAAGGCGGATATTCAGGCAAAGAGACCTTTCCATATACCAGTTTAAAACTCTCTATGAATATATATATATATATATATATATATATATATATATATATATATATATATATATATATATCGTGCTCCTTTAACCCGAATTAAATTTGGGCAAGCACCAGGATGTATACTCTCGGTATTGGAGATGGGAAATTCCAAAATGTAAATAGAGATACATAACTGTAAATATTTTCATAACTATTAATTTAAAAAATTCAAGAAAACCATGATGCACACAACCAAATCACAAGACAGACAAAGAATTATGCCAAAGTTGTGAAACCTCTGAAAGACTCAGACTGAGAATTCCTATCTCTATCATGTTGAGTAAACACTAATAATACAGAATGAAAAAACCAAAGATACCATAAACACAACATTATATATATGACCGAACTAGCTCCTCCATGGTGTGGAAACTTTCACCCCTTTGCCATTCTTTCGGTCTGGTGCTTCATACGAGTTTACTCATAAAGAAAATGTTTGTCGCAGGGTATAAGGGTTTTAGAAAGCTGATATTGATATTTAAGTAGAGCCACGATAAAACCCTAAACATTGTCGAGTATACTACCAACCATTAAAATTCTATCTCATCCACGGAAAACAGGACCAGTAGAACTAATAGGATTTAGAAGGTGACTGGTGCACATGGTGGCCTTTTAGAATTTATAGAGGGTCTAAATAAAACAATCTGAGAAGTTACTTACCTTGCATAGGGTGGTATTCTACTTGTGAGTGCCTCCTAGTCTCCTTTCCACCCATAACAATTCCAACTCCACAAGTTGGGGCATGATACCAATTTTAATGTCTTCAGGGTTAGCGTTGCAACGTTTTTTTCCAGTACATAGAGCCAAGGGAGGAGATTGAAATAATATCCTTAGAAAATCCTTCGCCGAGTAGGTTAGTGGTGATAGTGATGAACTGTACCTAGGCCATGTGAATAGAGTGATGTGGAAGAGATACAATGGGAATTGTGGTCGAGAGATGGCCAAAGGGGGTACGCTACAGGACACGATAAATGTCATAGGAAGGGTTTATTTAAGTCATGACAGTCACACTTCTATAGATCTCTTATCAATAATTATGGTGAATGCAATGAAAGTCAATATAGGATTACAGGTTTAGTCCTTTTCTTCCTATCTAGTTAGTTTTTTACTCGTACTTCGGATTCGTTAGTCCTTGTGCCGGGAGTAATTTAAATGGGAGTGAAAAATGACAAGAAACGAACAGATTACACCAACTGTTTAGTCACCATTGTTCTGAGTATTAACACTTATATGTACTAGTGTTGTGATAGTAATAACTAGGTTTAATAGATACTGTTCACATACGACCTATGGATTAATCAACACATGCATCCTAGGGATCGTTATATGTATATCTATAATTCCATAGTATGCCCTATGGTTTTGCGCAAGTAGAATGGAATTTATAAGGTGAATATATTTGTTTAGTTATTAAGCTACTCTTTCACCCTCTTTTGAGAATAGTCTTGAGATAGTATTGTATATATACAACTTGCACCTGTATCAAGGAAATGGTAGGTGTAAATTGTGGAAGATAAAGAAGTAATATAATTACTCTATAGTTATAGTAAAGGAATTCTTGAAAGGTATCGAAAGAGAATGAACAACTATAATGACCCTAATTAAATTTATTTTTAATTTGGTAAATTTGGGGTCCATTACATATGGTATCAAAGAAAAGGTTACAACACTTGGACCTTAAACAGGGCCAGAAATGTTTGCTTATCACATGCTTTTTGTTTAATGAAAAAATAAAAAAAATGTTTACTGTCACAAACATAAAAACCTTATTTTTGTTGTGATAATGGAAACACCAAATGAATCAGAGATCAGAATCAATGAGAATCCTTAGCAAGGACCTCTTGAAGAACCTAGGTAGAATAGTTAAGGAATTTTATCTACCCAGATTCTGGAAACCATGAGAAATATTTTTGTGGAATTGCAATTTTTCAAGGCAAACAATGAGAAAATGAAAAAGGCACAACAAGAATAGCAGGAAATAAATGAAGCACTATTGCAAATCCTAGTAAAAAATAATATCCCAAAATATAATAACCAGGAAGAAAAGGTTAGTAAAAGGGCCTCCAAGAATTTTGGTCCTGAAGAGGAAAAAGGGGACAGCTCTTCCGAAGGTACACCATCAACAGAAGATAAAACAACCACAGGAAGAAAGAGGAAACATGTGGACCATATGGAGGGATATTTTAAGAAAATCAAATCGTGCACCTTTGACAGGGAATCCAGGATAGGGTAGGAGGCTGAAGAATAGTTAATAGACATAAAAAAGTATTTCCAGATCTACAAATATTCCAACAACATGAAGGTCAGAATGGCCATCTATAATTTGAAAGGAAAAGAAAGTATATGGTGGCAGGACCTAAAGTTGGCCAAGGTTCTAAAGGAAAAACAAATGGAGTGGTCGGATTTCAAGAAATACTTTAAGAAACGGTATTTTTCTGAAAGTTACTATGAAATAAAGACCAAATATTCTTATGAGCTATGACTCAGCCAAATGACCATGGATGACCTGATAAACAAATTCTTGGAATTATAAAGGTTCGTGCCTTATATCCAGGAAGAAAAGGTAAAAATCCAGCGGTTCCTAAGCTTCTTACCACATTCCTATAAGGACAATATCGAATTCGACAACCCCAAGACCTTAAGTGAATTTTTCAGGAAGGCCCGAATGTGTTATGACTAATACAAACATCGATCTGAATTCCCAAAGGCTTGGAAAGACAAGAAACAAGAAAGAATGAACCAGCGGAAGAAGGGATATCAGCCAACCCCTTTTTGGAATGCAACAAAGGGATTTCCAAGGAAATATTTTCACTCCAATAACTAGAAAAACCAAGGAGGAGGTAAACCAGTTAATCTGGGAACTAAGAAGTTTGGGGACATCCCTAGAAAACCGTTAAAATGTTGGGAATGTGGAGAACCTCATTTAAGGAGGAATTGTCTACGTTTAACTTCTGCAGCAAGGACCATAGTTCACAACCTACAAGAGGCCTCTACAGTGGGAGAAGTGGGTAGAATTGTACATAGGATTAACGTAACCGTGGATGGCGAGCAATATGACCACCAGTCCACTATAGTCGAAGTTGAAGGTAAAGTTAAAAATAATCATTTTTCTGTTTTAATTGATCCAGGATCTACTTTGAGTTATGTTTCTCCTGGTGTAGTGGATTCAAATAAACTTAATAAAATAAGACATGAAAAATATTGGCTAGTGCAACTAGCAACATGAACAAAAAGAAAAGTAACCGATGCCATTTCTGACTATGAGTTCAGTTTAGGTGGTCAAAACAAAAATATAAATTTGAATATTCTACCGTTAGGGTCTTATGATATAATCATTGGAATGGAATGATTAGAGAGGCATAAAGCAGTTTTGGATTGTTATGAAAAATTACTCACTTACAAAGACGAAAACAACACTATTAGGACAATACAAGGCATACAAAAACTAGTCTTAGTTAGGCATATTTTAGCAATGCAATTTAAGACGTGCATGAGAAAAGGTTGTCAGATTTATGCTATCCAAGTGACAAATCTGTTGGAAAGAGAAAATAAACCTAGCCTAGAATATATTGTCATCTTACATGATTTTAGAGATCTGTTTGTTGACGAAATACCTAAACTGCCCCCGAGAAGAGAGATAGACCTCTCTATCGATCTTCTTCCTGGTTCAACCCCTATATCTAAGGCACCCTACCAAATGAGTTTACCCAAATTAACAGAGTTAAAGATTCAATTACAAGAACTATTGGACAAGGAACACATCAGGCCAAGTGTCTCACCATGGGGAGAACCAATCTTTTTTGTAAAAAGAAAGACAAAACTCTAATATTATTCATTTATTACAGGTAGCTAAACAAAATGATTGTTAAGAACAAATACTCCCTACCTAGAATCAATGTTTTGTTTGATCAAGTAGGTGGGGAAAATATTTTTTCTAAGTTGGATTTAAGATCTGGTTATCACCAGGTTAGAATAAAGGATGAAGACATAAGTAAAACAACATTCAGGACGAGATATGGACATTATGAATTTGTTGTTATACCGTTTGGTCTCACTAACACACCAACAACATTTATGTGTTTAACGATCAACATTTTCAGTAAATATTTTGATAAGTTTGTTTTGGTATTTATTGACGATATCCTAGTGTATTAAAAAATAGAAGAAGAACACGAAGAACATCTAAGGATAGTATTGCAAAATTTAAGAAACCACAAACTATATGCTAAATTCCACAAATGTGACTTTTATCAAAAGAAAATACAGTACCTAGGACATGTAATATCTGAAGAGGGTATTGTAGTCAACCCAGAGAAGATAAGAGCCATCATGGAATGGACTATCCCTAAGGATGTAGTAGACATCCGGCCATTCATGGGAATCACCAGGTAATACCGCAAATTTATAGAGGGATTATCTAAGATTGCATACCCTATCACATCCCTACAGAATAAGGGAACCAAGTTTAATTGGTCACAAAAGTGTCAATATAGTTTCAATAAGTTAAAATGATTGTTAACAACTGCATGAATTTTAAGGATAGCAGACCCAGATAAAGATTTCACAGTCTGTGTGGATGTGAAGAAAGAAGGTTTGGTAGGAGTCCTAACTAAAGAAGGGCATGTTATTTGTTACGAGTCCCAAAAACTAAAAGAGCACGAATGAAACTATGTCACTCACGACTTGGAGTTAGCAGCTGTCATCCATGAACTAAAAATGTGGCGACACTATATAATGGGAAAAAAAATTATGTTGCTAATTGATAATAGCGGTGTGAAATTCTTATTTAGTCAACCAGACCTTAACACAAGACAAGCAACATGGCTAGCCTTGTTGAGTGAATTCGATTTCGAGGTAAGACACATCAAGGGTAAGGATAACAAAGTGGAAGATGCTTTAAGTAGAAGAAATCATGAGTTGTTTGAGATAAACATTAGTAGGGAAGAAAGTGACATTGAGCAAAGGAAAAAGGATACAGTTAATAATGATGAAAAATACATTAAGACAGTGGCAGATTTACAAAATAATGCAGAAAATTTAGACAAGACAGATCTGAGTTCAGATAGAAATGGTCTTCTAAGATTCAAAAATAGACTATACATACCAGATTTTGTGAATTAAAGTTAACATTTTTGGACGAAGTACACAAGAAACCATATTCTAGTCATCCAGGATACCAGAAAATGGTAACAACACTAAGGAAGTTATTTTATTGTCCTAATATGAAAGGCGAGATAGTAGAATACTTGTATAAGTGACAAGATTTTCAGCAGGTGAAAGATGAACACAAACACCCAGCCGGCCTATTGCAGCCTCTACCTGTAGCAGAATGGAAATGGGAGACCATATCACTAGATTTTATCATAGGTTTTCCTAGAACGCAAAAATAGATTGATTAAATTATGGTAGTAATTGATAAGCTTAGAAAGTCTTCACATTTTATTCCTCTAAAATCTACTTATAAAGATATTAACATCATTCAAATATTCATGAAGTAAATTTTTAGACTGCATGGTATTCCTAAAATGGTGATTTCAGATAGAGACATAAAATTTACATCTATGTTTTGGAAAGAATTGTTTGCAGAGTTGAATACTAACTTGAATTTCAGCAACCATCCACAAATAGATGGGAAGACTGAGTGAACAAACCAAATCATGGAAGATATGTTACAAATGTATGAAAGGATGAAACCAAGTAAGTGGGACGACTACCTCCACTTGATGGAATTTGCATACAATAGTGGTTACCATACATCGACTAATATGAGCCCCTTCGAAGTATTGTATGGTTGAAAGTGTACAAGTCTGATTAGATAGGATAACTCAGCTGACAGACTCATGGTGGGACAAGAAATGATCCAGGAAATGGAGAATAAGGTAAGAAAAGTACAACAGAATTTAAAGGTGGCACAAGACATAAATAAAAGTTACGTGGAACTGAAAAGAAGACACCAGGAATTTCAAGTTGGATACCACGTGTATTTAGAAGTCAAAGAAATAAGAAGTTCATTAAATCTAGGAAACTGTTCCAAGTTGGCACCCAGGTTTTGTGGCCCTTTCAAGATATTATCTTGAATTGGACCCATGGCATACCAACTTGTACTTCCCGCAAATCTGAAAATTCATAATGCTATTCATGTTTCTTTGTTAAAAAATTATCTTCATGATCCTACTCACATGATCAATTGGAACATGGTGTAGGTGGAACCAGGAGGTGAGTTCCAAAAATCGATATAGCATAGAAAATCCTCAGAAAAAAGTACTCAATGCCTTGAAAAAGAGATAATTTCAGATAATAAGACTCTTCGAGGGGGCAACCTCCTTTTACCCCACTTAAATGTTCAAGTACAAGATGATTCAAAATGAAAATGTCTCCTTGGTATATATAGGAGACTAGGAGGTATAATTACAAATAATGCCCTAAAGACGACATAAATAAAATAACATTACTAATATAATATGCCCCAATTAAGGGGTAATGAGCCAATGTTAGGTCTTAACATGCCCCTCCCCTTGAGACAAGTGTTGTCTGCAATGCTTGAGTAACTCTGGATGCTTCTGTATAAAATACTCATCTTCTCAAATGGAATCTTTAGCTGGTAGTTTCATCCATTTAATAAGATACTCTAAAATGGATCTATTCCTTATCTGGCGAATTCTTGTGTCACTGATAGCTTCAGGCTCCAATATGATTTTTCTTCCTTGCCAAGTTCTAGAAATATAGTTTGAACTGGGATCTTGTCTCCTATAACCTTCTTTAAAGCATGAAACATGGAAAAATGGTTGTACTCATGAAGATGCAGACAACTCCAATTTGTATGCCATAGTACCAATCTTTTGCAACACCTTATAAGGGCCATAGTACTTTGGTGATAATTTATTATCCTTCTTGGCTTGCTTGAGGGACATATGTTTGTATAGTTGTAGTGTTAAAAACATCCAATCCCCTACTTCAAAACTTATTTCACTACGATGTTGATATGCTTTTTGTTTCATGCAATTCTATGCCATGGTCAAGTTGTCCTTTAAGATTTGGAGAACTTGTTATTGATTCTAGATGTGATCTTCCACTGCTTGAACCTTAGATTTTTATTTTAGAGAAGAAGTGATGGAAGGAGGGTGGTATCCATAAAGTGCCATAAATGGTGT
>ML787667.1:371322-405006 GCA_009831015.1 Picea engelmannii | reverse complement strand
AGAGAGAGAGAGAGAGAGAGAGAGAGAGAGAGAGAGAGAGAGAGAGAGAGAGATCGTGTACCTTTATTTATCACACTATCCACTTGGACAAACCATATAATGAATCAGTTACTTGGATGCATACTCGAACTTACAAAAATATGTTACATCATAAAAAATAAAAAATCTCGAAATTATTTCAAAAGATAATGTTATCCTTATTAGTGGAAGGATGATATATTTCCCCTACTATGTTTAGAAAAAGGAAAGAAATATTTCCTCTGGTCACCACCAAAATCAAAACCTAACTTGATTTCCATGATTGATAAGAAAAAAGAGCATGACCACCTTGGAAAACCAAAAAGTACAAAAATGACAAGAGAAAACAATCTCTGATTACCATAAAAATAGATCCCTATTCGCATATTCTAAACATCATTGAAAAGTTCACATGACTAACCCTTTAATATGGATCAAACAACACAAGGTCACATGAAGGTGGTGAAGACAAGATTTAGGGAGATGAATAGGTAGGTTCTAAACAAAATTATTAGGGGCCTAATACCTTTATTTATGGGACTATCGATGGCTTAACATATGGGAGTATCCCTTTCCTTTCAACTAAGATTTGTGTCTCTCTACATAAGCGTAATATTAATACTTCTTCTTAGACATGTCTTATCGACTAGATATATATATATGTGTTTGTAGGGGGAGCATGATTGATGAAAAACAAAAGTATCAATATTTTTACTTTATAATCCATAGACTATCTCTGTAATGTTCCCCAAATTTACCAAATAAAAAAAACAAATTAGGGACATTAAATCTCCTTTCTCTTCGAGAACTTATTTTGAAAGACACAAAGTTATTATAAGTAGGTAGTTTTCATCACTATTAACTTTCACAAGGTTTATTTTCACCACTTTATTGATACTACTAAATTCCATTATAAAATATTTTATCTCTAAGTTATTTCATGCAGCACAATAATCACACATATAATGTCCAAGGGGTAGCTTTGCTATACCCTAGTCTCTCAAATCCTAAAATTTCTATTGGTTGATATGAGTATAAAGGATTAATGTTTACACTAGTAAAATTCTCAATCATCACAATTATCTCCATGCATGAACATTAATGTTTATATCTCTTAAAGCCTTACTAATATGGAAACCCTCTTCATTCATAGCATTACATTTGTATTTGTTAAAACCTTACTAGCATTCCACCCATATCTAAGTATAAACATTAATGTTTTATATTGTTAAACCCCACTAGCAGTACAACCAATTTCTAGGCATAAACATTGCTTATATCATAAAGGATCTATATGAATTTGAGTTCCAGCAATGCATACACCTTTATCGAAAAATATTATAGGGCTTAATATAATGGTGGCTTTATGTCTTGTTTTGACTGTCTAAGTAATATACTTTTGTGAGAAAGATTGTGGTTAGACTTCTGACCACTATTAACACAATATTGCATATGGTTGACGGTTGGGTATTGTTGAAGGGGACCAACGATAACAGTCATTCCTCCTAAATTCGTTAACACTAATGAACCTGAAGGTCAAACCTTAACTGAACGAGACACTGGGCATGGCAACTGAGTATAGTCACGCCTTAACTGAGTTGTCCTCACCTCAGAATAACTTTGTATGAAGTTGAATGGGGAATTTGTTAGACATCGAATTAAAACCTTTGTCTAGTCTGTTAATGGTGACCTACATGGGTAACCCCCAAGGGTTGTCGCTCGGCCACCATGTCCAATGCCAAACACGCCACCTCCCTCTTGTCACATGTTAAGGTATAGTATTCATAACTAACACTATTACTCTGCTTAGAGAAGGGTTTCTAGGGTTATTCTTTCATCCTCCTTTGGCTTTATGTCTTTTGCGAAACCGCTCCAGTGCTACCCTATGATGTTCGACTCAGTGAACATGGTTGGCCCGAATCTGGTAGTTGGGCTTGACTTGGAAGGAAGAAAAGGATAGACGACTACCGGTTGGATGCTACCAGTGGCTAGGTAGACAACTCTCTTTCATTTTACTCTGGGCTCTCTGCGATTCTATATTAACATAGTGCACACCAGTCACCATATATATTTATTCTTTCTCTTTTCGACTTTATCGGTTCTGCACTAGAGTTTTAATGATTTTATAAGTGATATTTCATGCTTAGGGTTGTGTTGTCGCTCACTTTTATTCCCTGTATTGGGTCCTGATTCCTTATACCCTGCGATAAAAAATTATATCTCTATGAAACTTTGTAGGAAATTATGGTTTGTGTTAATAACCCATCCGGGAATGGGAAAGCCAACTGCATGAGAGTTTAGTTTTCCTAAAAAGAAAGTTGAACTTACTGTATTTTCAAAGTCTCGCACTGTGTGGTTGAATATTTTTTCTACTCGGTAGAGCTTCTAACCCTATCTTGGTTATTTTCGTAACTTTAAAGATTTGATACCTTCATGTCGGTAAGTAATCGTGGGTTCTCTTAAATCTGTATTTCAATGGTAAATCTGGACTTCTACTGTGTGATAGAAAATATAAGGGAATACCCTCCATGTTATGCCTAGATATTTTCTAATTGAAAACTGTCCTCTGTATTAAAGAAGTGATTTCATTATGTTCGAAAAAGATTATTTTGCTTGCAATAGGATGTTACAATTTTCATTCGTTTGAATGTTTACAATAGTAGTTTTCGTAGCTAAACCTAGTTCTGCAACTCCATCCAAATTTCAAACTATAGGTTCCTTATTCTTAGAATATACATTTCGAATTTCATTAAGATTCAAAACAATCCATGACTACATTAATATCACCATTTTATTAAGGGAAGAGTCTTTTTCTGGGTTCATAAAGACTTACTATGAAAATCGTTACACTCTCGGATTATACGATGTATAATTGCAAACCCTTTCCTGCATATTGTTGTGAGACTTCTTCGTTATGTGTCACATTATTTTTGTAACAGACTCATTAATCTAAGTCTAAATACGTTACCCATACTTTGTACAGGGATTGATATATCCATACGATGCCACTGTGTATAGATAATTTAGAATCTAAACTTGATTAAAGTAATTACTTATAAATTCTTTGTTTTTTTACTTTTGTGTTTGAAAATTTATCTATTACATTTCCTTCAACGTAAATAGTATATCACAGGTAATATCAAAAGGGCGATAAATGCCTCGATGTGACATGCATGGTTATGTGTGAATTATTTGGGTTATCAAAGTATTAAAATGTTTAGCATTGTTTTCTTGCTTATTTACAATCCATCATTAAATGAATTAAGATTTTCAGTTACCAAACTAATGATGGGACCCATGTTTACTTGTGGGGGTGCCAATCAGAACTTTCTGGGTTCACTCCTCCCCCTTGGACTTGTGGAAATTTTTCTCAGTGATGCCAATGTGAAATCACTAGCGCCAAAAATCTCAAGCTAAATATTGTTCATGTAATTGAATCTCCAAAAACTATTTTGAATGATCATTCCTTAATAGTGTTTTACTAATTCTCGATTTTCTCTTTTTACAAGAATTAAAACATTTTGATCAAATGGATTCATGAGTTTGCCTCACACGAAAGGTATTCAAGTTCTGACTCTCAGCGTTAAAACTAAGTTTCCAGATTCTATTTATAGTGGTACAGAGTACCACCTTAGGGTCCTATTATTATGATAGATTTTGTATGAGGATTCCATAGATAACCTTGTTACTTGTATTTTAAATCCATCATGGAATGAACATATTTGAACAGGGAAGAAGAATCTAAAATAAAATATTATTTCTGATTCAAACAGTTATGATGGCATGTATTACATATACTGGAAATTTTTCTTCTGAGTTTGTTGTAATAAAAGGGACTATAATTTTCTATGTCCTTTATATATAGTTCTTTATATAAAAAACTTGAATCTCATGTAACTCAAGAAGTCAATACAATTCCTTCCGTGTGTGAATACATTAAATATTTTTATACAACGTGTAATTAAACATGCAACAACATCTATAGGTATATATATTTATATCATGTCCTTGTTTTTCCATAATTTTATTTGGCTTTTACAACAGACCAAAATCCTCAAGTTAAATGCCTATACTTATATATATGTAAGCATACATCGTAATAGTTATAATTCCCAAGCAATCATTCTATTTCATTTATCTTGACTACACATCCTATGTATACATATATCTACATAACTCAACTTTATTAACAGCTAACACCCACCATAGCTTTCTTAACTTTACTCAATAAATAAAAACAAACTGTAAGGACTTATTCTACAATTCATTTCATTCTACCCGATATACATCAATAAGACAATTCAATAAGGAATAAGTAGATGTATGTATCTTAACCAAGTGTTGGGACAACAAATGGAACAACCAAGTTCCACCCAACCATAGAACAAAACAACCAAACTACTTTTTATGTTCAGTTGCTAGCCTAACCATGAATCCATGAGGGCGAACTCCAATGTTCCTCTTTCTCTATAGTCCACTTCTAGATCATAAATTTTCCTTGCCTCACACTCATAAACAGTTCTCATAACAACAAGTGATCTCCTTTATCCAACATACTAAGTAGCGTCCTCCCTCCTCCCATATGCTCTATATCTAAATCATCTTGTGCCTAGGTCTTTTTCCCTCTTTGGGAATTTTCGTAGCTTTACAAATCCCTGATTTTTAGGGGCTTCCAATGGCCAAATTCCTCATTTTCCACTTGTAAAATTCATCCCTGAGGTAGTTCAAGCATGTTTCCCACTCATGGAATCATGGTTAGCTAATTTCAACCTGGCTATTCCATTTGTCCTTCAACAATTAATTATAAAAATATTTGTCTCTTACAAGTTTCATAGTCAAAGAGTTGGTTGGGAAAATCAAATATTTTCCCAACAGTCACAATAATTAATTACAAATAATCAAATTGCAAATTTGGAATTGCTATAAATGGCAATAATTTTCCAAATACGAATTTGCCAAAATTGGAAATAAATTCCTAAGTGCATACAAACTTTAATAATTAATTAATTTTTGGGGATATTACATCCTCTCCCCCTCAATACAAAATTTTCCTCAGTGTTTGTTCCTTTCTCGAAATAGGGTTGGATAAGATTTTTGCAAATCTTCCTCCAATTCCCAAGTGGCCTCCTCGGGACTAAAGTGCTTCCATTGCACTTTTACCTACGCGATGGCTTTGTTCCATAGTACTATTTATCTCATGTCCAGAATTCACAGAGGTTCCACTTGGAACTCGCCTTCTGGTTCCACCTGCACCATGTTCCAATCGATCATGTGAGTAGGATCATGAACATATTATTTTAATAAATAAACGTGAAATACATTATGAACTTTTAAATTTGCAGGAAGTGCAAGTTGATAAGACACGGGTTCAATTCGAGCTAAGATCTTGAAGGAGGTACAAAACTTGGGCGCCAACTTTTTAGTGTTCCCTATCTTTAATGAAATTCTTCTTTCTTTGAATTTTAAATACATGTGATATCCAACTAGAAATTCATGGTGTTTGTTTTTCAAATCTTCGTAACTTTTCTGTTTGTCATGTGCCTCCTTTAAATTATGTTGTACTTTTATTACCCTTTTCTCCATTTCCTGGAGCATTTATGGTCCCACCATGAGTCTATCAACTGGGTTGTCCCTGCTAATCGAAGTTGTACACTTTATGTCGTATAGTACTTCGAAGGGTCTCATCTTAGTCGATGTTTGATAACCATTATTGCATGCAAATTACACTAAGTGTAGGTATTCCTCCCACTTAGTTGGTTTCATCCTTAAGTACATTCATAGCACATCTTCCATAATTTGATTTGTTCATTCAGTCTACCCATCTGTTTGTGGATGGTAGCTTGTGATGAAATTCAATTTAGTATTCAACCCTCCAAACAATTATTTCCAAAACGTAGATGTAAATTTGAAATCTCTATCCGAAATCACCATTTTAGGAATACCATGCAATCTAAAACTTTCCTTCATAAATATTTTAGCAATGTCAATAGATTTATAAGTATATTTCACAGGAATAAAATGTGCATAATTGCTAAGTTTATCGATTACTGCCATAATTGAATCAATCTACTTTTGAGTTATAGGAAAACCTATGATAAAATCCAGTGATATAGTCTCCCACTTTCATTCTGATATGGGTAGAGGTTGTAATAGGTCAACTAGGTTCTGTTGTTCAGCCTTCACCTGTTGACAATATAATCACTTAGATAAGTATTTTGTTGTCTCACATTTTATGTTAGGAAAATAAAACAACTTCGTCAATGTCGTTACCATTTTCCGGTATCCCGGATGACTAGAATATGGTTTCTTGTGTGCTTTGTCCAAAACTGTTATCTTTAATTCAACAAAATCTGGTATGTACAACTTATTTTTGAATCTTAGTAATCCATTTCTATCCAAACTTAGACATGTTTTGTCTAAATTTTATGCATTATTTTGTAAATCTTCCATTATTTTAATGTATTTTTCATCATTATTATTTGTAGCTTTTATCCTTTCCTTAATATCACTTTATGGCCTGCTAATGTCTACCTCAAACAACCCATGAATTCTTCTTCTTAAGGAATCTACCACTTTGTTTTCCTTACACTTTTTGTGTCTTACCTCAAAGTTGAATTCGCTCAAGAAGGCCAACCACCTTGCTTGCCTTGCACTAAGATATGGTTGACTAAACAAGAATTTCACACCACTGTTATCAGTTAGCAACATAAATTTTCTGCCCATTATATAGTGTCGCCACATTTTGAACGCATGAATTACAAATACTAATTCCAAGTCATGAGTGACATAGTTTCACTCATGCTCCTTTAGTTTTCGTGAATCATAACAAATAACGTGCACTTCTTGAGTGAGGACACCTCCCAAACCCTCTTACTTGTTTCCATGCAGACTATGAATTCTTTATCCAGGTTCGCTACCCTTAAAATGGGTGTGGTTGTTAACAGTTCTTTTAACTTATTAAAATTTTCCTATCATTTCTATGACCAAATAAACTTGGTTCCCTTTTTCAATAGGGATGTTATAGTGTATGCAATCTTAGAGAATCCCTCTATCAACCTGCGGTAGTACCCGATGATTCCCATGAATGACTGAATGTCCACTACATCCTTAGGGATAGGACATTCCATGATGGCTCTTATCTTCTCTGGGTCGACTGCAATACCCTCTTCAGATATTACATGTCCTAGGTACTGTATTTTCTTTTGGTAAAAGTCACATTTGTCAAATTTTGCATACAAATTGTGTTTTCTTAACGTCTGTAATACTATCCTTAGATGTTCTTCATGTTCTTATTCCATTTTTTAATACACTAGGATTTCGTCAATACATACCAAAACAAAATTATCTAGGTACATACTAAATATGTTATTCATTAAACACATAAACATCGTCGGTGCGTTAGTGAGACTAAACGGTATAACAAAAAATTCATAGTTTCCATATCTCGTCCTAAACATTGTTTTACTTATGTCTCCATCCTCTATTCTGACCTAGTGATAACCAGATCTTAAATCCAATTTAGAAAAAATATATTCCCCTCCCACTTGGTTAAACAAATCATTAATTATGGGTAGGGGATATTTTTTCTTAACAGTCATTTTTTTAACTGTCTATAATCAATGCATAATATTAGAGTTTTGTCTTTCTTTTGAACAAAAAGGACTGGTGCTCCCTGTTATCCCCAATTTATAGGGATAACTAGGAGATCATGTCTTGAGGCCCACAGGTCCTAGACATGGAGTACTGAGAGCAGGATTGACCTGAGCATGGCCCTGGAGAGCCCCTCTTTCTCTTCTTCATCAGACATGTCCTTTCAGTAGCAACAACATCCATCACCTTCGATTTGGAATTGCATCGGAGAAGAGTCTTGCTCCATGAGGTAATTGGTCTAGGTATCATGGTATGTGTCATGTTTGATAATTATAACTTTCAAATATATGCATCATATTCCTTACATTTCTGACAACTGCTTGGATCTTACACTAACCCACTTGACCGTGGTTGGGGGGGTTAACGGGGTGCCCTAGCAAGCTTGTATCCATAGGTTTTGGTTGGCCACCAGGGGGGATTTTGAAGAGCCATCATCCACTCCCATCATTATATCACTTTTACATCTTATCTCCCATTCATCTATCCCATTCCCCTAGTCCAGACATTAGGATGACCTATTTATGGGGTTACACTTTATCCTGTGAGAAGAAGGGGTTAAAGGCCCAACGGGTAAAAGAAAGTGGTAAAAGATAAAAGCCATAGAAAATAAAACCTAGAGATGCCTCGCCCAGGGATCCCTGAGAAGGAAATAAAAATCCTCTCGATAAGAAAGAAGAGGGACCCTAAGAAAAATAACAAAACAAGACCTATCCAAGAGGATTGGGGGTCTCATCATGAGCCAGCCCATTATGTTCATAGGTACCTAGCAGTATGACATTGCCATTATCTGGTTACCATGCCAGGGCAGTGACCTTTGGTTGCATGGCCAAAGGAAAGGGGGTCTCATCACGAGCCAGCCTTATCATCTCTATGAAAGTACTCATGGGTAACACTGTCAGCTCTGGTCACCATGCCAAGGCAGTGTCCTCTAGTTAGACCTATAAATAAAAGAAAGAATAAAGGAAATAAAGGGCTTGGAAAGAATTGCATCCATGACAGGTACAACTCACCTCCTACAAAGGCACCCACAGATAATATCACCCCTGTCTTCCACCATGTCTGGACATCCCTAGACCACACCACCTCGTGATACATGGCTTGGGTGATATCCTCTGGAAAATTTCCTTTTCTTATGGATGCTAGCCCAATAGGTCACTTTGTCCTTTTCTTCAGCTTTGTATAGTAGGTCAATGTAATGTCTTTAAGCTATTAGATGATATGTTATGGGTTTTATGCATGCATTTGAAAAAATTAATGATGAAATATGATTGACATTGCTATGATCCTGAGGACTAATGAGCCCATGGAGGGTGATTTTTTTGATGTGCGGGACCATACCCGACGGACAGGTACCAGGTGGACTGGTACACATGGGGAGATGATTAGTTCGGACCTCCATGGGGATGAAGAGCCCATCAGATGGTTGTTGGGACCTCATTAGGGGAAGAGACACGACAGTGATTGGTCGAGACTTTGCACGAGAGAAGAAGAAATACATTTTCATCCAGGACGCCTTGACTGATCCCAACCCTAGGGGGTTGACCCAATACAGGTGGAACATGTCCCTTTGTTGACCCAGGACATCCTCCAGAGATCATTGACATCACCTCCAGCATGTGGCATCTTTACAGGACAGTTTGGCACATGTGGCAGAGTTTGGAGGCCCAGAGAGGGCCAACGTTTGTCTTCTAGTGCTGGGATTTTCCCTAAAAAGAGCCAACGTCTCGCTCAAAGGGGCTAGACGTCCTGCTTACTGCTCATTTAGGGTTTTTATTTAGCAGTTTAATGTAAAATAGTATGATTTTTAGTTATCAGCCTTGTCGGCTATTTTAATGACCTATTTTTAATTAAAGGTCATTGGATGATATAAATTGAGGATGTTTTCCCTCATTTTGACATAACAGACTTGACTCACACAAGTGAGATCTGATTTTTGCACCCTTCTTGGGTAAATTTGTTGTCTAAAGTGAGGCGCACTTGCTATTGGAAGGATATTTTTGGCATTTATGGCATTTCTCTCAAGGAAGGTTTACAACTAGGGTTTTCTTGTGCTTTTCTTCATAACATGTAAGTAAATTTTCTTGCAAAACTTCTTAAATGAATGGTTGTAGGTGTAATTTCTTACATTTGCTTATTGTATTGTTGATTTAAAACCCTAGGTAACAAGCACACAAGTAGGTCATTGTTACATGTCCCCTTGTTGAGAAATATTTTTCAGCCATTGAAGGAAAGAGATAGAGCCTAGCCTTTGCTACACTTGTCTTCTTTCTTCTGAGCTAGTGTTGAAGTCTATGAGTTGAAAAAAGGAGATGTCCTAGGCCTAGATTGACTACACCTAGGGTTTTCACCTTCTAGGGTTTGAAAGCCTTGCCTTTGCAACACTTTCTCCCTTAGACTCATTCTTTAGGCTAGCTGTTTTGCTAAGTTTATTTAGAGAAGGAGGAAAGAGCACGAATCCTTTCTTAAGCAACACTGGAGTGAGCCTCTTTCCCCTAGTGTTTTGATTCTAGGGCCCTGCCTTTGCAGCACCATAGAACCCTACCTTCTAGTCTTTGATTCATCATCCTTTCAAGACCTTGTGCCCTTATCTTTGACTCCATATACCCTAAGGCACTGATTTGATCTCCAACGTTGAATATTTAGTGTACAAAACTACCTTTAAAACTTTAAATTTTGAAACCCTAACTAACATTGCTAACCTAATTAAGGATGATGTCATAGTTGAACATTTCATCTTGGCACGAAAAAATTGTGATATAAGAAATTAAATGATGATTTGAAGCTTTTATTGAATAAATCATTGATTGGACTTATTGTTGGCTTAATCATCTCTTTAGATATTGATGAATTGATGGTCTTTCATAAGCTAATTGATAAAATGTTGAATTCATTTTATATCTATTGCATTGCTTATTGGATAATATCAGATAGTCATTGAAGTACTAACCCTTTGAGTTATAGCCTGCAAATATATATATTGCATTGTTGTTTTCTTGTTCCAGGCAGGTGTTTTCAATAGGGCATACACATCATTTATTGGTTAATTAGCCGGACTATCTGACCTAGGTGGTAACCTGTGAGGAGGGAACTCTAAAACTTGACCTTGTAACTTCTCCCTCTTCAAATCCCAGTTTACCGAGGACATCTCCCCTGGGATAACCTCCCTAAATATAAAGAACCTCCCCATCGAGGTGACATTGGGTGGGGAAGGTTCTTGTTGCGCCAGTTTGTTTAGCCTGTGACCTGAACTACAAACTGTGCAATAACACTCCCCATGGTGAGACACTTGGTTTGATGTATTCCTTTTCCAATAGTTCTTGTAGTTGAATTTTTAACTCTATTAATTTGGGTAAACTCATCCTGTAGGGCTCCTTATATATAGGGGTTGATCTAGGCAACAGGTTGATAGATAAATTTATCTCTCTTCTTGTGGGCAATTCAGGTATTTCGTCTACAAACAAATCTCTAAATTCATGTAAGACGGTAAAATCTTCTAGAATGGGTTTATTTTCTTTTTCCAACAGATTTGTCACTTGAATAGTGTAAACCCGACAACCTTTATTCATGCACCTCGTAAACTGCATTGTTGAAATCTGCCTAACTGAGATTGGTTTTTGTATGCCTTGAATTATCCTACTTATTTTGTTTTCGTCTATATAAGTAAATGATTTATCATAAAAATTGAAAATGTCTTTATGTTTCTCTAACCAGTCCATTCCAATGATTATATCATATGACCCCAATGGTAATACATTCATATTTAACTTTGTATTTTGTCCATCTAAATTCAATTCACAATCAGAAATGAAATCTACTACTTTTCTTTTTATTCCTGTTGCTAGATATACTATCCAAGATGGTGTATGCTTTACTTTCTTAATCTTGTTTGAATCCATTATACCAGGAGTGGCATAACTCAAAGTATCTCCTGTATCAATTAAAATAGAAATATGATTATTATTAACTTTACCTTCAACATCCACTATAGTGGATTGGTGTTCATCTTGTCGGCCATCCACAACTGCATTGATTCTATGTAAGATCATGCCCACCTCTCCTATTGTAGAGGCCTCTTGCAGGTTGTGAACTGTGGTCCTTACTGTGAAATTTAAATGCGAACAATTCATTCTTAAGTGAGGTTCTCTGCATTCCCATCATTTTAACAGTTCCCTGGGGATGTCCCCAAACTTCTTAGTTCCCAGATTAACTGCTCTACCTCACCCTTGGGTGTTCTGGTTATTGGAGTGAAAATATTTCCTTGGAAAGATCTTTGTTGCATTCCAGAAAGGGGATATCTTGTATCCCTTGTTCCGCTGGTTTATTCTGTCATGTTTCTTATCTTTCCAAGCCTTGGGAAGTTCAAACCATTGTTTGTATTGGTCATAACACATATGGGCCTTTCTAAAAAAATCACTCAAGTTTTTGGGGTTGTCGAATTCAATTATGTCCTTATATGACTATGGTAAGAAACTTAGGAACCACTAGATTTTTTATTTGTCTTCCGTGATATAAGGCACACATCTTAATAATTCCAGATATTTGTTTATCAGGTCATCTATGGTCATCTGGCCGAGTCATAAATCATAAAATTCTTTGGTCTTTCGTTCATAGTAACTTTCTGATAAGTACAGTTTCTTGAAATATTTCCTGAATTCAGACCATTCCATTTGTTTTTCCTTCAATCCTTTCGCCAACTTCAAGTCCTGCCACCATATACTCGCCTTTCCTTTTAGGTTATAAATGGACATTCTGACCTTCATGTTGTTGGAATAATTGTAAATATGGAAATATTTTTTTATGTCCAATAACTATGCTTCAACCTCCTCCCCTATCATGGATTCTCCATCAAAGGTGGACGGTTTGATTTTCTTAAATTCACCCTCTAAGAGGTCCACCTGTTTCCTCTTTCTTCTAGTGGTTGTTTTATTTTCTGTTGATGGTGTGCCCTCAAAAAAGTTGTTCTCGTTTTCTACTTCAGGACCAAAATTTTTGGAGGCTCTTTTGCTGACCTCCTCTTCTTTGTCATTATATTTTGGTTTCTTCTTTGTTACTATACTTCACAACAGTACTTCATTTATTTCTTGTTGATCTTCGTGTGCCCTTTTTAGTTTCTCATTATCTTCCTTGAAAACTTGCAGTTCCATGATAAGGTTCCTCATTGTTTCCAAAACCTAGGTAGTTGAACTTCCTTCATTGTTCTGGCTAGGTTCTTTAGGAGGCCCTTGCTTTGGATTTTCCTCAAGTATGATCTCTTATTCATTCTATGTTTTCATTAAACAGTAAGTGTTTTTGTTAGTTTTTCATTAAACAACAAAGTATGTACTAAACAAAAATTTTGGCCATGTTTTAAGGTCCAAGTGATGTAACCTTTTCTCTGATACCATATGTAATTTTCCCCAAATTTACCAAATAATCTTTCTTTTCTTAGGGACATTAAATTTCCTTTATCTTCGAACAACTTATTTCGAAAGACATAAATTTATTATAAGTAGGTAGTTTTCGTCACTATTAACTTTCGCAAGGTTTATGTTCATCACTTTATTGATAAAACTAACTTCCATTATAAAATATTTTATCTCTAAGTTATTTCATGTCGCACAGTAATCACACGTATAATGGAAAAGGGGTAGCTTTGTTATACCCTAGTCTCTCAGTTCCTAACAGTTCTATTTTTCTATATGAATATAAAGGATTAATGTTTACACTAGTCAACTTCTCTAGCATCACAATTGTCTCCATGCATAAACATTAACATTTATATTTTTTAAAGCCTTACTAATATGGAAACCCTCTTCATGCATAGCATTACCTTTATATTTGTTAAATCCTTACTAGCATTCCACCCATATCTAAGCATAAACATTAATGTTTTATATTGTTAAACCCCACTAGCAATACAACCAATTTCTAGGCATAAGCATTGCTTATATCATAAAGGATCTATATGAATTCGGGGTGCAACACTGCATACACCTTTATCCAAAAATATCACAAGGCTTAATATAATGGTGGCTTTACATTTTGTTTTAATTGTCTAAGTAATAGACTTTTGTGAGAAAGATTGTAGTTAGACTTCCGACCACTATTAAAACAATATTGCATATGGTTGACGGTTGGGTATCGTTTAAGGGGACCAACATTAACATTCATTCCTCCTAAATTCATTAACACTAACGAAAAAGATGGTCGGACCTTTAATTGAATGAGAGACTGGGCATGAAAACTAAGTATAGTCCTGCCTTAGCTGAGTTGTCCTCACCTCGCAATAACTTAGTATGAATTCAAATGGGGAATTTGTCAGACACTGAATTAAAACCTCTGTCTATTCTATTAATGGTGACCTGCAGGGGCACCTCCCAAGGGTTGTCTCTCAACCACCGTGTCCAATTCCAGATGTTGGCCCTTTTTATGTAAGTATGCAAAGATCAAGGAAGAAAAGGGAGAATACAAACTTCTCGGAAGACACAGTGACTTATACTGGGTTGAAGTGAACAAAAGAGAAGAAAATATGGTGAGAAGCCCGATAAAGAAAGGCATTGGACGAGGAGATCGGGGATGAAAGATAAGCAAGGAAGAAATATCGTGGAAATTCAACAAGTGGAAAAATCCATTGTTGGATGCTTTGGAGCATTGCATGTGAAGGAAAGAAAGATAGGTTGGCGAAGCCTTGAAAATATGGGTCAAGTTGAACTAGGGTTTTAGACACCTAGGGTTTTGGTATCTAGGGTTCTGGGACACCTAGGTTTCAACCTAAGGTTGTCGGTGAGCTATTATAATGTAAATAAAGGTCTAAATGCCCTAGGTTGGGCCAGTACTTTTGGGTTGGTACAATAATGTTGTTATTGTTGTTGTTGGTATTGAGTTGGTTGAGAGAGGAGTATTGTGTGAGAGAGAAGTGATGAGTACAAGAGCCTTCTGGATTGTAAGATCTTCAACTGAGTGCAAAGATCAACCCTGCAGCTAGGTGTGTAGGGAGGGGAGAGAAACGAAGGAGAAGAGAGAAGATATGCTAGCTAAGATTGCATATAAGAACTGTATGATTTACTTAAAAATAATATAGCACAATTCTGTGGACATAGCCCTAGAGAGAGGGTGAACAACGTATATTTTGTGTTATTTGTGATTGATCTTCTGTCTCTTTCACTAATATACTGTGATTGCATTACTTCTTTAGATCTGATAAGTAGATGTGCATAATAGATCTAAATTGATAAGTGATATATGGAAATTGTGTTATTCTTGTGTTAGATCCACTTGATATTCCCTTTGGTTGTCGACATATCTATCCTACAACCCCCTCATAATTGCTTTGGGTGAGACTACATCTTCTTCATAGGTGTTTCCGAAAGGGCCAGTAGTTAGGACTTTGTTGGTGCGTTGTTGTAGCGTTGAACCCTGGGTCTACCCCTATGCCAACACCAGACATGCCACCTCCCTCTTTGTAATCTCCCTTGGCATAACCCAATTGTAAATATAATGTAAGTGTACTTAAGCTGGTGAGTTGTTTTGACATCATTTTTTAATGCACCTTTCATGGCATAATGTGTGCATGTACTACACAGTAAAAGGATGTAGTGTGCACATTCCCAGATACTACGCGCAGTAACTAAAGTGCACGAAGTATGGAGGTTAGCGAGCCTTCTGTATATGATATGTGTTATAGGCTGGTGAACCAGTTATTATAAGTTGGGATGCTTATGTTTTGGAATTAGGCCAATGCACCTAGTTGTTAAAGGCCAGTGTGCCTATTTTGTATATGTCTCATGATTAATATAAAATACATCGTTGTGCGCAGAGCGACCATGATAAAAAATATGGGGGACTGGACTCCACCAGTTAGGGAAAGGGAGGGACAAAAGCTAAGGGAAAGGGATAAGATAGAGAGCTTAAGCCATAAAGGAATATTATATTAATATTTCTTTAAAACATAAAGTATGTATAATTATTTTATCCTAAGTTCTAAAGTTGGGGACAAGTGGATCAAAGTAGCTTGCAACATGACAAGTGTCAAGTTGGGGACATGCATACATATCAGGGGGACTTATTTCATTCATACACTTTTTCTCCATCACATGGACCATCATTATTACCATCATCCTCATGATCATTCTTATGATCATCTCTTGCATGATTGCTTCCATCATTAGTCATCTAGTCAATGATTACATGACCATTTCACTCATGTAGTTTGTTATCCTTCAGACATTCATTTATCTAAGCTTGTTTCCATAACCATTTCTAGTTGTTGTACCTGGTTAGCTTGGGAGTGGGATTGAAGAGGCAGGTTGGCAGGCCCGTGGGAAATTGAAGAGGCGGGTTGTCAGGCCCATGAGAAATTCTCTGAGCGAGAAAATTGTTGGGAATTGATTTCCTGAAGGTGATAAACTACAGCTACAGTGCTCTGAGACTTCCTGTCCGACCTGTTGCTGAAGCCCTGGAAGGGAAGTGGGCCAGCCGAAGGACTGTTGAGCAAAGAAGGTGCACACTTCATTGGTTGGGATAGGCATGTGGGGAATGAGAGGTTGTAGGTTGTTAGTTGAGTTAGCACCTGAGATGAAGTATTTCTTGTTGTCTATGAGCCTTTAGCCTAGTTAGGAATCCGTTTACCTGGGTGGAGTTCAGTCCTATCTCGGGGGTGACTCACTATTGAGAATTATGAACAATGTAGTCTAAGGCTGGGAGGTTCATGGATGATCTATACGCAATTGATGACAATATTTCCTAGATAAGTACTAATCGTGTGATAAATTTACATGTTCCATTGTTAATTACAGGCTTATGTTACGGTTTATCATATATTTGATTATAACTGTCTATATGTTTATGGCTATTTCCATGTATATATTGCATATCTGTGTTTACTGTTATTTTCATATGAAATCATATATTATAGAATGTGATTTTTTTGTATGTTTATACATAAATATTCCGCAAGAATGTTGTATGTATATGTTATAATTGTAGGTAGTTTGAAGAGAAAAATTATGTGGCATAGCTCAATTGAATATTGGTTATGTTATAATATGTTCCACAATGAGAGAACAAAAGTGTTCCCTTTTGTAGCGTGGCCCGGTCATAGGTGGTCGAGTACGTTACAAAAACTTATCAGAGCTAAGTAAAGCGTCTGAGGAATGGCATGCCCATCCGGTGTGAGGTTGGGGATGTTACAGTATGGTATCAGAGCTTCAGTCCCAACACTGAGCCTGGATGGGCCGGAAGGGTTCAGTTGAAGCGAATATTCATAGAAGATTGACTTCAAAGTGACCAATTTCAAGTCATAGAGCGCCATGGTAAATTTTGGCACTGCACATAAAATGTTGGCGTGCAGGTGTGCACGGTAAATGGTGGTGTCGCACGGAAGAATATTGTGTGCAAATGCACGCACTTAAATTAGCATTGCGTGGAGATCACACACACAGTAATGTGCATGTGGGGTGCACAAGTATTGCAAAACACAGAGGAGTTTGGTTAGTGCGCGCATAGTATGAGTATAAGTCTTCTTGCGACAGTGTATTCAATGTTGTGCACTGATTATTGTGTGCGGTGGGGCATATTGAACTTTGACATGGTGCAATGCATAGGGATAAATGCATGTGGAATATCAATGTGCGATACCAAAACTGTGCGTAGTGGATATTGGCGCACAATGCAAAAGTAGTGTACGCAAGTTATTGGCGTGACAAAGAAGAAATGCATAGTAGATATAGGTGTGTGGAAGCATGATCTACCTTGTGGTGTTGTTGCACATGATGAATATGGGTGTACAGGTTGAATTTTTTTGCGTGTGAAGTCATTTGGAAGGGGATGAGTCTGAGTTTAATACAAAATTTGCATGGTATTAGAGGAAAAATAAACACACAACCGCATTATTTAAAATGAATTTAGAGTTGGTTTGAGAAGAAATAAATATAATCTAAACTGCTAAGATGAGAGCATATCATAAATGAATTATGAGTTTTATATTCCTCTGATTTAGATAGATGGAAGTGAAATATAAGCTTACAATAAAAGCATACTATGAAATAAAACGAGACTCATAACACCACCAGTTAGAATCTTGTAATAAACCGTCCAAAAGTTGCTTCTGTATTTATATAATCATATTAATTACAAAATTACAAAAGGGGGATGATAACAGTTATCCTATTGTAAAGGGATCACTTAAGAACATGCCTATGATCTCTGGGGACCCTTACCTCTGCTACCATCTAACCAAAAATTTGTTGAAATGTACTTTCATTCGAGGACTCATTTCATTTTAGTGATCTCCTCCTTTAATGAATCTAACTAGATCGGTTGATTCTCTCCAACACTTTCAATTGTTTCAGTTGTGGATTCCTTCTTCTACCGCTTTCTCCTTTTCTTCTTAGCAGCTAGCCTGCTAATGACTAAATCTTTCATAGTGGAAATCAGCTTGACTTCCAACTGCGAGTCTATAGTCGGATCTGTGTGGAATTTAGTCGCTAGAGTGTGAATAAGTACCCTTTCCTCCTTATTCGCAAGAAATTCTAGCATGTTTCCCAAATAACCAGTCTCACTAGATTTAGCCTTGTCCATGTATCTCATTTTGTGGATACCGA
Source organism: Picea engelmannii (assembly GCA_009831015.1). NCBI lineage: Eukaryota > Viridiplantae > Streptophyta > Pinopsida > Pinales > Pinaceae > Picea > Picea engelmannii. The sequence continues at coordinate 386,758 of ML787667.1, read as the reverse complement.
AATGTTTTTTTTCAGGGAACATAAAGTCGAGCAATTTGGAGATTACTCCATTTATGGATAAGTTGATGCCTCCATACTTGATGATTGGTAGTTATAGAATCCCAATTATGAAGCATAGAAAAACTACGTACAAGTGTGTTGGGTTTCCATGCTCGGCTAATCCATTTCAAATGATTAGATTTTGAGTTCGTTACTTGGCGGCATTTAGCTGGAGTCACATATATGTGAAGTACTGAACGAGTGAAATGGGGTGATCTAAATAGCTGTCACCCATTCCACGAGTGGTGGTTTTGACATATTGAAACACGTGATATGCGTCTTGGCAAAAGTGGTTTCGGAAAACCATATTTTGCCTAGATGTATCTCTAAAGGCATCGCATGTATATGTTCTCAAGACTTGGGTCTTATCTAGAATTGTCATGGTGATAACACCAGGAAACTAAAAGAAATAATTATGATGTATATATTGAACCAAAATGGTTGATATTTTTCATGAATTGTTGAATTGTTAGCCTCATAAGTTTCGATGGTTGCACGTTTTTCATAATTAACAACAACTAGATCGGATCAGATTAGTGTAGATTCCATAGGAATGGAAGAGGCACAGGGGAATTACAGTCATCAATATGATAGCAGAGGGATTGATGTCCATTTGGGCATTGAAGGAACAACCTCCAATGGACATGGAGAAGAAAGGAATGAAAACATGAATATGGAAGAGACCATTAAAAATTTGCAGAAGGATGTCCAAAGCCATAAAGATGATATTGAAAGTCTTATGAGAGTCAAGGAGAAGAATTCAACATGAATTTATTAGAGGGCTTGAACATAATAGAAAATAAATTGGTTAAGGAGAGTGGCTTAAGCAAATCTGGAAGTCACAAGCCTTCAGATGAGAAAATAAAAGAAATAAGTGTTAGCAGACACCACCATCACTCCCCAAGGTATTCCAATAAGAGAGCAGGAAGAAACTTAATTCCATCCCCTGTAAGAAGGAATAAGAGGTCTAGGGTGGATGAGCTACGAGGATAAATGAACAAAATCAAACCTCCTACATTTGATGGTGAGAACAATAAGGATGAAGATGCAGAAACATGGTTGTTGGGCATGAGAAAGTATTTTCAATTGCATAATTATTCTTTTCATACAGAAGGTAGAATTACTATCTATCAACTCAAGGGAAAGTGATGCAAGCACGCTCTTCAGGGACGCCCGCTCACAGGATCTTTCCTCCTTCCTCGGCCCGAAGAACTGAAAGGCTCTTTTATTTCCCTATCGGGAAATTTTCACCCACAACAACTCTCTCACGGGATCTCCCTTTCTTCTATCGGGAAATCAGACTTCGCAACTTCGCGAGTCCTGTGGTCACGCGTTTGTTTCTCGCGATTCTCTGAAACCCAATGTAAGTCAATGATGACCTTTTACTTTGCTATCGGGGTTCCTCCTATCAGGATTTCAGCACCTGCGATGTCCAAAACAACTCGCTCTACTGACCCCCGATCCCCGATACACCAAACCTCTGATGCGCTCGCGAGTTTGACCTGTCCACATCCCTGTCACCTCGTCGAGATTTCAGACTTTGCTATATCGTGAATCCTGATGTCTATGGTTTCGGGACTTTCCTTTCCCCGAATTCTAAAATAGTATTCCACCTGTCCTCTCATCGATTCATGTGGCCCCGCACTCCTTTAGCTGTCAAGATATCGCATTTCGCGATATCGCGATTCCTGATGCAACATTTCCCTTGTCTCCAGGACTCTTGAATTGCCGAACCCCGACTTCTTCAGATATTCCGACACGCGTCTCGAATGATGGGTGGTTCAGATCGAACCTTGGACTTCGCCAAATGAAAAATAAAAACCACTCACTCCTATGAACCCCGATGACCAAATATCCGATTGAGTGATCACATGACACGTGTCCTTGTTGAGATCCATGACTATGATCCCCTCGCTATTTCGGAACTCAAAAGGTCTCGGGCTCTTGACTTCTGAACCTCCAATATACCGATGACTCCTGGTTCCTGCCACCTGTCCCAACAGATGGACGGCTCTGAGCACGTCGGGATTTCCACGATGGATTTGTCGATCTCTGGTCCATGGGATTTTTGATTTCCCAAACCCCGATGCCTCAATGTCCATATGCCTTCCCAGATTTTCCCTTCTGCTCATGAAGATTTAAACCCTGTGCAACTCCTGTCAAACTGACGATTGACGGGTAACCATTTGACGATCCAACGGCTCACGATCCCTAGAGCTTAAACTCCGGACGTAACCATATCCTCCTCGCTTCTTTACCAGATCAGACGGCTGGCGGGATTTCGCAAATCCTCTCCACAATATCCTGACCGTCTATCTTCTCCTCCTTGATACGTTCACGAAGTGAACCAAGGACTCCTTCCCAGACTTAATCACCTGTGACACAAAACTCCTTCGCCTTGAGTCACTCGATACGCTCCAACTCCTTATGCTACCTCCAATAGATTCAAAGGATTTATCCCTCCTGAGCTTTCTCCCGACTTTGAGTCTTAGAGAAGATTTTTGCACGCACTCCTTGCGGCAACTCTCAGACACTTCCAAGTGTTGAATACCTTGGACCCTACACACACCTACAGCAGCAGTCCTTCAATGCTCCGCTCAAATTCACAACTGAGACTTTCCTTAGCCTGCGCACTCCTTGCACGGTTCCTATAACCCAATTTCACTTCTAGGTGAACGAGAACAAGAGTTAAACTATCTGAGCTTTCTGTCAGCGCACTCCTCGCAGATGACTTCAACTGCACTCCTTGCAGGAATCCTTGCTCAGATAGAGAAACAATTGAGACTCATTTCTCCTACTTCCTTTCTCAGATTTCAAACACTCAGCAAGAAATCATACATACATAGCATATAAAGTAAATGCATAATAGCAAGTAAATACTCATGAGCATAGCATTCAACATACATACACAGAGAACAAACAAAAAACCATGGATTTGAATCAACCTCTTCTATTAATTCAAGCTCTTTACATGGGTGTTTTCCCACAACTCTCTGCTTCTCTTCTATGCTCTTCCTGCTTCAATAATACAAATGCACAATGAGGGTGTCTATATCTCGTTTCCCTCTTGCGCTCTCGAACAGTCTAATCTAGAATTAAATTTATATCTACCTGCATTAACTACTTTAAATGCCATATATCTACTAAGGACGAGAGAAATCCTCTCAAGGTCCATTACAATCTACAAGTGCACCTCATCTTAATGGCTCATTTAAGATCGCGCAAGAACTTCAAGGTGTTTTCAAAACTTATGTTGGTTCTTGTCCAACTGTCCGATTGTCTTCGCGTTGTCTCGCTTGATGTGGGAGATGCTCCTGCATCATACTCCCTCGCTTGAAAACTTTCATGGGCTCCTGTCCATGAGCTCCTGCATGGTTTGTCCATGCTTCTGTATCTCCACTTCAGTCTCCCAGCTGGCATCGTCCACTAGATGGTTCTTCCATTTTACCAAATACTCAAAGTATTCTTTCCGCCTGGTCCTCTTGCTCACTTTGTTGTCCAGTATGCACTCCATCTGTGGCTTCTCTGCAACTGGAATTTTCTTTGTCCACTGGATCACTGGCTGCTCATTTTCTGCTTCTGCGTCCTCAGGTTTATATGGGTATAAATCTGAGACATTAAATATCGAAGAGATTCTGATCCCATCAGTTAATTCAATCTCATAAGCATTCGCCCCAAATTTTCACAAGACCCTACATGGTCCGATTTTCTTCATCTTCAACTTATTATATGTTCCCCTCGGGAACCTTTCTTTCCTCAAATGTGCCATAACCAGATCACCAACCTTGAACTAGAGTTATCTTCTATGCTGATCGATTCTGTGTTTATATTCTTGGCTTGATTTCAGCAGTCGCTCCTTTACCTGGTTGTTAAGTTCTTTCATCACCTCAGCAAATTCTTTTGCACTAGCGCTCCTAGTCGCAGTCTGTTCTGAATCCCTCAATTCATAAATTCCCCTCGGCTGCATGCCATAAATAATCTGAAAAGGACTCTGACCTATGCTCTTGTTTACTGAGTCATTATACACAAACTCTGTCTGTGGTAATATGTTGTCCCACTGGTTGTGGTGTTCTGCCACCAGGCCTCTCATCAAGTTTCCTAGACTTTTGTTCACCACTTCCGTTTTTCCATCCATCTGAGGATGATAAGATAAACTAAACGTCAAGTTAGTCCCCAGCTTCTTCCACAATTTCCTCCAGAAATGTCCCATGAAATTTGTATCCCTATCTGAAACTATACTCCTTGGCAATCCGTGAAGTCGAATGACTTCTTTGAAAAACAGGTTCGCGATGTGAGTCGCGTCACTGGTTTTCTGACATGGGATAAAATGTTCCATCTTGGAAAATATATCCACCACCACAAATATTGAAACACAACCTCTTTGTGTTCTTGGCAACCCCAATACAAAATCCATGCTAATCGCATCCCACAGCCTTTCAGGTATGGGCAATGGTTGATAAAAACCCGCATTCTTCTTCCTCCCCTTCGAATGCTGGCAAATCCTGCATCTGTCCACAAATATCTTGACCTATGATCGCATCCCTGGCCAAAAGTATGACTCTCTCAACTTTTTGAATGTCTTGTCGTGATCGAAGTGTTCGACCAATCCTCCACTGTGTTTCTCTTTCAGCAGATTCTCCCTCATGGAACAATTTGGAATACACAACTGATTGCCTTTAAACAACATTCCTTCCTGGATCATGTATTCGGCCCACTGACTTCTATCTCTGAGAACTGGATTCTCAGCTGCTTCATATGCTTCCTTGAAGTCTGGATCATCTGCGTACATGTCTCTGAGATCATCAAAACCCAATGTTTTGACTTTGAATTCCTGCAACAGCAAACACTTCCTGGTCAAAGCATCAACAACTTTGTTAGCAGTACCATAAATATGTATAATCACAAATGTAAAATTATGCATGTATTCAACCCACTTAACATGCCTTTGATTCAACTTCTCCTGCTGAGTCACAAACTATAATGCATGGTTATCACTATACAAAACAAATTCCTTTGGAATCAAATAGTGCCTCCACTTTTTCAATGACTGAATGATGGCATAAAATTCCTTGTCATATGCGGAGTACTTCACTTTCACTTCATTCAGCTTCTCACTGAAATATGCAATTGGCCTGTCATCTTGACTCAAGACTGCTCCTATCGCAAATCCGCTTGCATCACATTTTACCTAAAATGTCCTTTGGAAATACGGCAATACCAAAATTGGTTGTTCTATGATCTTCCGTTTCAATAGAGTGAAACTCTTCTCAGCCTCTTCCGTCCAGTGAAAAGATTTATGTCTTTTCTTCACTGTGTCCATCATTGCTGCACTAATTCCACTGAAATTTCTGATGAACTTTCGGTAGAAACTAGCCAATCCGTGAAAACTTCTCACCTCAAATATGTTCCTTGGTGATGGCCAATTTTTAATCACTTCCACCTTATCTGGATCCATCCTCAACTCATTTTCTGAAATAACAAACCCCAAGTAAATGAGCTCTATCTTCATGAATGAGGACTTCTTCATATTAACCAACAACTTCTCCTGCTGCAATTTCTGCATCACTGTAGCCAGATGCTTCAGATGCTCCGCTGTTGTTTTACTAAAAACTAGTATGTCATCAAAATAGACAATGACAAATTTTCTGATGAACTCCTTCAGGACTTCATTCATCAACCTCATGAAGGTACTTGGTGAATTTGTTAATCCAAATGGCATAACAAGCCATTCATACAACCCTTCATTTGTTTTTAATGTTGTTTTCCATTCATCACCTTCTCTCATGCGAATCTAATGATAACCGCTTTTCAAATCAATCTTTGAAAAGAATTTTTCTCCACTTAAGCAATCCATCAAATCATCCATTCTTGGAAATGGGAATCTGTACCTGATAGTTATCTTATTAATCACCCTTGAATCAATACACATCCTCCAGCCTCCATCTTTCTTTGGATTGAGTACTATTCGAACAACACATGGACTCAAGCTTTCTCTGACCAAACCTTTGTCCAACAAATCCTGGACTTGTCTTTTGACCTCTTCATTCTCTTGCGGCATCAATCTATACACGGATTTATTTGGTAAACTGGCTCGTGGTATGAGATCGATATGATGACTCACACTTCTCATCGGTGGAAATGAATGAGGTAATTTGTCCACTACTATGTCAGTGAACTCTTCCAGTTGTTCCTGAACTTCTCCTGGCAAATCATCTACCCTTGTGCTAGTCAGAACAATCCTCGGTTTCCTGACCACAAAGAATTACGGTTCTTCTTTCTTCTTCACCTCCTTATCCTTTATCAAAAGCAACATGTGTGTCCTCCCATTCTTCTCTAGGGTGTATGTGTTCATTCTCCCATCATGAATCACATTCCTGTCATATTGCCATGGTCTACCTAGCAATAGATGACAAACATCCATAGGAATGACATCACATAATATCTTATCATTATATCCTCTTATCTTAAATTCAACCAAACACTATTTGGTGACATTTACCTGATGTCCTTTTTGTAGCCACGAAACTTTATATGGACATGGATGATCAGTCGTCTCCAGCTCCAGCTTTTCTACCATCTCAGTTGAAATGAGATTGTCCGTGCTACCGCTGTCCACAATGACCTTGCATGCCCTATCCTTGGTCTTGCAAGCAATCCTAAAAAGTCTGGTTCTTTGGACTGAACTTTCCACCTCTTTCTCTGGTGTCAAAAGGACTTTTCGCATCATCAACGATCTTCCACCTTCAGCGTCTTCCACCTCAACATATCGCCTCTGCGCTTCGGTGATGTGAGCTTCTCCTCCATCTTTCTTTTTATCTAGACACTCATAAGACTTGTGCCCATTTTTTCGACACGTGAAGCATGTGATTACTCCACCTCTTCCTCTTCCTCTACCTCTGGTACGAGAACAAGTATTATTATCAGCATACCCTCCTCTTTTCTCAGTATGCTATCCTCTCTGTTCATCATATTGCCCTCGATGTGAGCTTCCACCTCTCTCAATTCGAGTCTGAGGTTTCTTCCAGTTTTCCTAGGGCTTCTGGTTTCTGTCCTGGGCAACAGATTTCCCTCTGGGTTGACTTCTTCCTCTGCCTCTTTGACTTTGCTTTTGGCTCAGATTATCTTCTTCTTTCAGAGCCATCTGATAAGTATCTTCCACTGTTCGGATGGTCAACATACTCATCTCATCCTGAATCTCATATCTCAGGCCATTCATATACCTGGCCACTTTTTCGTCATTGCTTTCACAATGACCTACCCTGATATTAAACCTGTAAAACTCTTCAGTATATTCTTTTATTGACATCAGCTTCTGTCTCAGGTTCTGTATTCTCCTGAACAGAGAAATTTGATAGTCCTTGGGAATGAATTTTGCCTTCATCTTTGCAATCATCCTGTCCCAGCTCTTAATTTTCTGCTTGCCTTGGCAACGCCTATCTACTTGTAGTTCATCCCACCATAATGTTGCATGTCCTTTTAATCTCTTGACGGCATGCTTGACCTTCCTGTCTTATTTGACATCTTCATAGTAAAAGTAGGTGTCTAGAGATATAATCCAGTCTAGAAGCTCTTCTACATCCAGATTTCCCTCATAAACTGGAATGTCCATATTCACCTTTGCACCCATTCTTACAACAACTATAAGAAAGCGTTCATTTGCTGCATCTTCTGCTATGACTTCTTATTCTCCATCTCCAGCATCATATTCATTTTCAGACTCACTGTTATCTCCTACATCAGCTGTGTGCCTTTGTCTTATCTCCATGTCCACAAGTCTGGTGCGTATGTTATGCAAATCCCTTTCTACTTCTGGATTCTGCACATGTCTACCCCTTCCTCTGGACATCTCCCTTTCCTCCTCTGGATCGGGTGATTGTCTATCTCTTCTCCTCAACGGCATGGTGAATCTTCATTTTCCCTACTACAAAAAGAAAAGAATCTTTTCTAAGCTCCGATACCACCTGACGCAGGCACGCTCTTCAGGCATGTCCGCTCACAAGATCTTTCCTCCTTCCTCGGCCCAAAGAACTGAAAGGCTCTTCTATTTCCCTATCGGGAAATTTTCACCCACAACAACTCTCTCATAGGATCTCCCTTCTATCGAGAAATTGGACTTCACGACTTCGCGAGTCCTGTTGTCACACGTTTGTTTCTCGCGATTCTCTGAAACCCAATGTAAGTCAATGCTGACCTTTTACTTTTCTATCGGGGTTCCTCCTATTAGGATTTCGACACTTGCGATGTCCAAAACAACTCGCTATATCGACCCTTGATCCCCGATACACCGAACCTTCGATGCGCTCATGATATTGACCTATCCACGTCCCTGTCACCTCGTCGGGATTTCGGACTTCGCTATATCGCGAATCCTTATGTCTATGGTTTTAGGAATTTCCTTTCCATGAATTCTGAAACAATATGCCACCTGTCATCTCACCGATTCCTATGACCCTATGCTCTTTTAGCTATTGGGATATCGCGTTTCACGATATCGTGATTCCTGATGCAACGTTTCCCTTGTCTCCAAGACTCCTGAATTGTCGAACCCCAACTTCTTCATATCTTCTGACGCATGTCCCGAATGATGGGCAGTTCAGATCGAACCTCGAACTTCGCCAAATGAAAAATCAAAACCACTCACTCCTATGAACCCCAATGACCAAATATCTAATTGAGTGATCACATGACACTTGTCCTTCTTGAGATCCACGGCTATGATCCCCTCGCTATTTCGGAACTCAAAAGGTCTTGGGCTCTTGACTTCTGAACCTCCGATATACCGATGACTCCTGGTTCCTGCCACCTGTCCCAACAGATGGACGGCTCTGAGCTCGTCGGGATTTCCACGATGGATTTTTCGATCTCTGGTCCACAGGATTTCCGATTTCCCAAACCCCGATGCCTCAATGTCCCTATGCCTTCTCGGATTTTCTCTTCTGCTCACGAAGATTTAAACCCTGCGCAAATCCTATCAAACTGACGGTTGACGGGTAACTGTTTGATGATCCAACGGCTCATGATCCCTAGAGATTAAACTCCAGACGTAACTATATTCTCCTCACTTCTTTACCAAATCAGACGACTGGCGGGATTTCGCAAATCCTCTCCACAAGATCCTGATCGTCTATCTTCTCCTCCTTGATACATTCACGAAGTGAGCCAAGGACTCCTTCCCAGAATTAATCACCTGTGACACAAAAACCCGTCACCTTGAGTCACTCGATATGCTCCAACTCCTTATGCTACCTCCAATAGATTCAAAGGATTTATCCCTCCTGAGCTTTCTCTCGACTCTGAGTCTTAAAGAAGATTTTTGCGCACACTCCTTCTGGCAACTCTCAGACACTTCCAAGTGTTGAATACCTTCGACCCTGCGCACACCTGCAGCAACAGTCCTTCAATGCTCCACTCAGATTCACAACTAAGACTTTCCTTAGCCTGCACACTCCTTCCATGGCTCATATAACCCAATTTCACTTATGGGTGAACGAGAACAAGAGTTAAACTATCTGAGCTTTTTGTCAACTCACTCCTTGTAGACGACTTCAACTGCACTCCTTGTAGGAATCCTTGCTCAGATAGAGAAACAATTGAAACTCATTTCTCCTACTTCCTTTCTCAGATTTCAAACACTCAGCAAGAAATCATTCATACATGTCATATAAAGTAAATGCATAACATGAAGTAAATTCTCATGAGCATAGCATTCAGCATACATACACAGAGAACAAACACAAAACCATGGATTTGAATCAACCTCTTCTATTAATTCAAGCTTTGTACATGGGTGCTTTCCCACAGCTCTCTTCTTCTCTTCTATGGTCTTCCTGCTTCAATAATACAAATGCACAATGAGGGTGTCTATATCCTGTTTCCCTCTTGCGCTCTCTGACAGTATAATCTAGAATTAAATTTCTATCTACCTGCATTAACTACTTTAAATGTCGTCTATCTACTAAGGACGAGAGCAATCTGCTCAAGGTCCATTGCAATATACAAGTGTACCTCATATTAATGGCTCATTTAAGATTGCGCAACAACTTCAAGGTGTTTTCAAAACTTCTGCTGGTGCTTGTCCAACTATCCGATTGTCTTCGTGCTGGCTCGCTTGATGTGGGAGGTGCTCCTGCATCAGAAAGGCCTCCATGTGGTGAGATCACCTTGTGTAGGTGCAACACATTAAAGATAAAAGTGTTATTTGGAGGGAATTCAAGAAGTATTTTAATAATAAATACTTGAATAAGAGATACTATGACAAGAAAATGAAAGAGTTATTTGAACTCAAGCTTGGAAGTATGACCATAGATGAATAAGAGAGAAGGTTTTTAGAATTGTTGAAGTATGTCTCTTTCATCAAGGATGAGACAGTCAAAATTCAAAGGTATTTGAGTGGATTTCCATCATTCATCAGTGAAAAAATACAATATGATGATCCCAAGACATTGGAAGAGACCACAAGGTGAGCTAAATGCCTATATGATCAACAAAAAGCAAGGTCATCTTTCCAAAAGTCTTGGGAAGACAAAAAGAAATTCAAGATGGATCAGAGGAAGAAGGGAGCTACACCACCATTCTTCAGAAATAATCCACAAGGACAACAAACACCTAAAGAACCCAGAACGATTGACAAAGGGAGTCAAAGGCCAAGGCATCCACCTATTCAATGTTGGGGTTGTAAAGGAGATCATAGGTTCGTAGATTTTCCTCACAGAGGTGAAAAAGGTAGGGTTTTTCACAATGTACAACAATATGAAACAATGGAGGACATGGGAAGATATGTGCTAAGGATCTATGCAACCCTGGACAACAAGCAAGCAGAGTATCAGTCCCACATGATTGAAGTGGAAGGTATGATCAACAACCAAACCATTTCTATTTTAATTGATTTAGGAGCTAGTCATAGTTATATAGACCCTAATATGGTGAAAAGTTTGAAATTGACAAGAAGCAAGCAGGGGAAACCCTGTTTGGTGAGGCTAGCCACAGGAGCCAGAAGAAAGGTTAATGACATGGTTAAGTCATGCCTTATGGACATGAATGGACTGAACACCAAGGCATATTTGAACATCTTGCCTTTAGGTTCCTATAACTGTTTAATTGGGATGGATTGGTTGGACCAACCTCATACTCTCTTATACTATCACAAAAAATCATTTACTTGTTAGAATGAGGAAGGGAAACTAATGAAAGTGCAGGGAATTCATAGGGCAGTAACCATTAGAGAAATTCCAGCATTGTAGTTGAATAAATGTTACAGAAAGGGTGTCAAATAATTGCAGCTCATTTGGTGGAGACATCGAGAGATAAGGTGTCAAATTTGGAGGATTATGCAGTACTGGAATATTTTGATGATGTGTTCAAGGAGGTACTGGGACTACCCCCAATGAGAGACATTTATTTCTCTATAAATCTAATGTTTGGAGAAGCTCCAATGTCAAAGACTCCTTACAAAATGAGTACACCATAGTTGAAGGAGTTGCAAATGCAACTTGAAGAACTTTTGAAGAAGGGGTATATACGCCCAAGTGTGTCACCTTGGGGTGTCCCAATATTTTTTGTGAAAAAGAAATATGAAACACTAAGATTGTGCATTGACTTCAAACAGTTGAAGAAAGTGATTGTTAAGAACAAGTATCCTTTGCCAAGGATTGATGATATCTTTGATCAATTGAAGGATGCAAAGATATTTTCAAAGATAGATCTCATATCAGGATACCATCAGGTAAGGATTAAAGAAAAAGATATCAGCAAGACCGCCTTCAGGAAAACATATGGTCATTATGAGTTCATGGTGGTGCCATTTGGGTTGCCAAATGCACCAACTATTTTTATGTGCTTAATGAATGGTGTTTTCTGAGAATATCTGGACAAGTTTGTGATTGTCTTTTTGGATGATATTCTTATATATTATAAGTCAGAGGAAGAGCATGAACATCATTTGAGGATGGTGTTGAAAGTATTAAGGGAGCATCAGTTGTATGCCAAATTGAGCAAGTGCTCATTTTATCAGAAATAAATTCATTATTTGAGGCATATCATTTCAAAGGATGGGATAGCAGTGGATCCTAAGAAGATAAAATCCATTAGAGAATGGTCATCACTGAAGAATGTGTCAGAGATGAGATCATTCATGGGTCTTGTAGACTAATATAGAAGATTTATTGAAGGATTCTCAAAGATTTCACACCCAATCACTTCCTTGCAAAGAAAGGGGATGAAGTTTCAGTGGACACTGGATTGAAAAAAGACTTTCCAACACTTGAAACAATTATTGACAAGTGTTAAGGATTGCAGACCCAGATGAAGACTTCATTGTATGCGCAGATGCATGTAATGAAGGACTTGGTGGATTCCTCAGTCAAAATGGGTTTGTTATATGTTATGAATCAAGTAAGTTGAAGGAGCATGAAAGAAACTATGCCACTCAAGATTTGGAGTTGGCATCCATAGTGCATGCCTTGAGGAAATGGAGAAACTACCTCATGGGGAAGAGGTTTGAGCTAGGAACAGACCATAATGGTATAAAATATTTATTTGATCAGCCAAATCTAAATGCTAGGAAAAGAATATGGTTAGAATTTCTAAGCGAATATGAATTTGATATAAATCATATCAAGGGGAAAGAGAATAAAGTGGTTGATGCACTCAATAGGAGGGTGCATGAACTACATGCTACATCCATTAGCATGTATCAGACTGATAATAAAAGAAAAATTTTGGAGGCTACAAATGTAGATTTACAATACAGAGAATTGGTAACAAAGCTACACCAGTGTAAGATACCATAAAAGGTGGATAATTATAATTTGGGTATAGATGGAATATTTATGCACAAGAACAAAAATTTTGTTCCAAATGTCCAGGACTTGAAATGTATGATTTTGCATGAAATGCATAATATCCCTTATGCATGGCACCTTGGATATCAGAAAACCATGGAAGTGATCAAGATCCATTACTTTTGGTTAGGTATGAAGAGAGAGATCGTTGAATACATCACTATATGTATGGAATGCCAGAAAGTTAAAGATGAGCATAGGCACCCAACAGTGTTGTTGCAACCTTTGCCCATTCCTGAATGGAAGTGGGAAGTGGTGACAATGGATTTTATTACGGGATTTCCAAGAATAGGAAAGCTACATGATTCGATCATGGTGGTGGTAGAAAAGCCTACAAAAGATGCCCATTTTATTCCACTAAAACACTACTGAGAAGGAAACAGATGTTGTTGATATTTTCATGAAGGAAGTGGTATGATTGCACGGAATTCCTAAAACAATTGTGTCTGACAGAGACTCGAAATTCACGTTGAATTTCTGGAAAGGATTGTTCAAAGGATTTAGAACGAATCTGAACTTTAGTACAACTTATCATCCTGAGTCTGATGGACAGAAAGAGAGGGTGAACAGAGTGATAGAAGACATACTGAGAATGTATGTGATGGAAAAACCATTGAAATGGGAAGAATACCTGCACTTGGTAGAATTCACTTACAACAATGGGTATCAGGCATCGTTGAAGATGAGCCCATTTGAAGAACTTTACGATATAAAGTGAAATATTCTAGTGAGTTGGGATAATCCAATTGATAGGACAGTAGTTGGGCCAAATTTGCTCAAGGTGATGGAAGACCAAATGATAAAAATTAAGCAGAATTTAAAAGATTCCCAAGACAGGAAGAAAAGTTATGATGATAAGAAAAGAATCCACAGAGAGTTCAAAATGGGTGATCATGTTTTCCTGAAGGTGAAAGCTAACAGGAGTTCCCTGAAGCTGGGAAGCTGCACCAAGTTGACAGCTAGATTTTGTGGGCCATTTGAAATCTTAGAGAAGATTGGTTCAGTTGATTATATGATTGCATTGCTTGCATCTATGTCTGTTCATAATGTATTCCATGTATCATTGTCAAAGAAATATATACCTGATGCTAATCATGTTATTGATTGGAATGTGATTTAGGTGGAGCAAGAAAGCGCTTTTCAAGTGCATCTGGTGCACATTTTGGACTGGAAAATCAAGCAGTTATGGCATCGAGCCATAGGGATTGTAAAGGTCCAATGGACCTGGTACGGTCCTGATGATGTTACTTGGGAGCATGAGGATGTAATGCAAATAGAATACCCGTATCATTTTGAGGATTTTTGAAACTTTTGTTGTATATGGGTATATGATGCACTAAGGATAGTGCATAAATAAGGGGAGGGGATTGTAATATCCCTCAGCTGAACCAAATTGTAAATATAATGTAAGTGTACTTAAGTTGGTGAGTTATTTTGACATCATTTTGTAATGCACCTTTCATGGAATAGTGTGCGCATGTACTGCACAGTAAAATGATGTAGTGTACACATTCCCGGATACCGTGCGCAGTAACTAAAGTGCGTGCAGTATGGAGGTCAGCGAGCCTTTTGTATATGATATGTGTTATAGGTTGGTGAGATAGTTATTATAAGTTGGGATGCTTATGTTTTGGAATTAGGCTAGAGCACCTAGATGTTAAAGGCCAGTGCCGCTATTTTGTATATGTCTCATGATTAATATAAAATACATCATTGTGCATAGACCGACCATGATAAAAGAGATGGGGGACTGGACTCCACCATTTAGGGAAAGGGAGGGACAAAAGTTAAGCGAAAGGGCTAAGCTATAGAGCTTAAGCCAAAAAAGGAATATTATATTAATATTTATTTAAAACATAAAGTATGGATAATTATTTTATCCTAAGTTCTAAAGTTGGGGACAAGTGGATCAAAGTAGCTTCCAACATGACAAGTGTCAATTTGGGGGCATGCCTACATATCGAGGGAACTTAGTTCATTTATACACTTTTTCTCCATCACCTGGACCATCATTCTTACCATCATCCTCACGATCATTCTTACGATCATCTCTCGCATGAATCCTTCCATCATCCGTCATCCAGTCAATGATTCCATGACCATTTCACTCACACAGTCCATTATCCTTCAGACATTCATTTCACTGTATCTGAGCCTGTTTCCATAACCATTTCTTGTTGGTGTACCTGGTTAGCTTGGGAGCGGGATTGAAGAGGCGGGTTGTCAGGCCCGTGAGAAATTATCTGAGTGAGAGAATTGTTGGGAATTGATTTCCTGAAGGTGCTAAACTACAACTATAGTGCTCTAAGACTTCTTGTTTGGCCTGTTGTTTAAGCCCTCGAAGGGAAGTGGGGTAGCCGAAGGACTGTTGAGTAGAGAAGGGGCATATTTTCTTGGGTGGGACATGAATGTGGGGAATGAGAGTTTGTAGGTTGTTAGTTGAGTGAGCACCTGAGACAGTGTTAAGGTCCTAACCCGCACATAGGTAGATCAATGTATTCGGATGTAATAAAGGTCAATATTAATAAGACCTTTCAATAAAATAGAATAAGGCGGAT
>ML787667.1:354909-366032 GCA_009831015.1 Picea engelmannii | reverse complement strand
GCTGCTCGATTGGAGGTTGCCCCCTCGAAGAGGCCTGTGAACATTGCTATCTGAATCAAGTGCTATTTCTGTTCAAGTGCTATTTCTGTTGCTATTTCGTATATCATTTCTGTGTACTGTGAAGATTATGCTGGATATTTTACCGTTATTCTGTTATTTCTAGCATTTCGTTTCTGTACTGCATATTTTATATATCTGGTATCTTGCAGACATAATCTTTCCTATTGTCTATTAGCCTTTAGCCTGGTTAGGAATCCCTTTACCTAGGTGGAGTTCAGTCCTAGCTCGGGGGTGACTCACTGTTGAGAATGATGAACAATGTAGTCTAAGCTTGGGACGTTCATGGATGGTATGTACGTAGTTGCTGAAAATATTTCCAAGATAAGTACAAATTTTATTATAAATTTACATGTTGCATTGTTAATTACATGCTTCTGTTATGATTTATCATATATATGATTATAACTGTCTGTATGTTTATGGGTATTTCCCTGTATATACTGCATATCTGTGTTTACTATTATTTCCATATGAAATCACATATTACAAAATGTAATTGTTTGTTTATGTTTATACGTAAAGCTTCTGCAAGAGTCTTGTATGTATATGTTATAATTGCAGGCAGTTTAAAGAGAAAACTTATGTGGCATAGCTCAGTTTAATATTGGTTATGTTACAGTATGTTCCACAACGAGAGAAAGAAAGTGTTTCTTTTTGTAGCATGGCCCGGTCATAGGTGGTCAGGGACATTACGAAAACTTATCAGAGCTAAGTAAATCATCTGAGGAGTGGCATGCCTGTCCGGTGTGAGGCCAAGGATGTTACACTATTGTCACATGGTAAGGTACAATATGTTGGTTGTGGAGCCTGGTTATATTCCTGATTCAGAGGTCCTTTCTTTCAGTCGTGTTTATAACCCATGAAGACTTTACACCCCAAAAGTATGTACACTCTTCCACGTGGGGGAGTGCAGAGGGGGGTACCCCCTCTGCGAAGCCTCCGAAGGAAAATTTTCCTTGTAAATGTATATTTAATTTCATTGTAAATATGGACCATTCATTATAATGTCGTAGATCTAACGATAGAAATTATGTTAGGGTTTTTTTGTCCTAGAAGGTACCCCTATGTTATGAGGAAAATGTATTGTGGTTATGCATTATGGTGAGTATTGTATTCTGAGAGAGGATACTGTGAGAGAAAGAAGAGGAAGTTACAGTGGGTTTTGTTGTAGCTTGTATCCCTTCATTTGTTGGATAATAATAAAGGAAGGACCTGGAAATTTCTATGGTGGATGTAGCCCACACTGGGTGAACCACGTAAATATGTGTCTCTATTCTATTGTGTATGTTCTGTGTTTTGTTTCCACATTTATTTTATTTTATTTCTCCGCGGTCCTATTTTTCTAACACAAGATTCATAAATACCACTATTACTCTTCTTAGAGAAGGGTTTCTAGGGTTATTGTTTCATCCTCCTTTGGCTCTGTGTCTTTTGTGAAACCACTCTAGTGCTACCCTTTGATGTTTGGCTCGGTGAACACGACTGGCCCTAATCTGGTAGCTAGACTCGACTTGATAGGAAGAAAAGGATATGCTACTACTGGTTGGATGGTACCTTGTACCAAGTAAGCAACTCTTTGTCATTTTAATCTGGGCTCTCTGCGATTCTAGATTAACATAGTGTGCACCAGTCACCATATATATTTCTTCTTTCTCTTTCTGACTTTTTCGATCCTGCACTAGAGTTTTAATGATTTGTTAAGTGATCTTTCACGCTTAGGTTTGTGTCGTCACTCCCTTTTATTCCCTGTATTGGGTCCTGATTCCTTATACCCTGCAATATAAAATTACATCTCTACGAGACTTTGTAGGAAATTCTGGTCCGCGTTAATAACCCAGCAGGGAACGAGAAAGACGGTAGTTTGAGAGTTTATTTTCCCTAAAAAGGAAGTCGAACTTACTGTATTTTCAAAGTCTCACACTATGTGGTTGAATATTTGTTCTACTTGATAGAGGTTATAACCCTAGCTTGGTTCTTTCCGTAACTTTAAGATTCGATACCTTCCTATCGGTAGGTAATCGTGGGTTCTCTTACATCTGTATTTCAATGGTAAATCCGGACTTCTACTATGTCATAGAAAATATAATGGAATACCCTCCATGTTCTTCCTATATCTTTTCTACCTGAAACTATCCTCTGTATTAAAGAAGTGATTTCATTCTATTTGAAAAAGAGTATTTTTCTTGCAATAGGATGTTACAATTTTTCTTCGATTAAATGTTTACAATAGTGGTTTTCGTAGGTAAACCTAGTTCTGCAACTCCGTCCAAATTTCAAACTATAGGTTCCTAATTCTAAGAATATACATTTTGGATATAACTAATATTCAAAACAATCCATGACTACATTAATATCAATGTTTTATTAAGGGGAGAGTTTTTTTCTGGGTTCGTAAAGATTTACTGTGAAAATTGTTACACTCTCAGATTATACGATGTATAATCACAAACCCTTTCCTGCATATTGTTTTGAGACTTCTTTGTTACTGTGTCATGTTCTTTTTGTAAAAGGATCTTTACTCTAAGTCTAAATATGTTACTCATACTTTATACAGGGATCGATATAAATATATGATACCACTGTGTATAAATAATTCAGAATCTAAACTTGATTCAAGTAATTAGTTATAAATTCTTTGTGCCTGTAATTATATGTTTGAAAAATTATCTATTACATTTCCTTCAGTGTAAATAAAATATCACAGGTAATATCAAAAGGGCGATAAACACCTCTGGGTGAAATGCTTGGTTCTGTGTGAATTATTCGGGTTATCAAAGTATTAAAATGTTTAGCATTGTTTTCTTGCTTATTTACATTCCAAAATTATTTGAATTAAGATTTTTGGTTACCAAAATAATGATGGAACCCCTGTTTACTTTCAACGGTACCCATCAAACCTTTTTGGGTCCACTCCTCCCCGTCAAACCTGTCAACAATTTTCTCAGTGATGTCGATGGGAAAGCATTCGCGCCAAAAAATCTTAAGCTAAGTATTGTTCATGTAATTGAATCTCCAAAATTTATTCTGGTTGATTATTCCTTAACATTGTTTTACTAATTCTCAATTTTCTCTTTTTACAGGACTTAAAACACTCTGATCAAATGGATTCACAAGTTTGCCTCACTCGAAAGGTATTAAAGTTCTGACTCTCAGCATTAAAACTAAGTTTCCAGGTTTTGTTTATAGTGGTACAGAATCCCACCTTGGGGTACTATTATTATGATAGATTTTGTACCAGGATTCCATATTTAACCTGGTTACTTGTATTTTAAATCCATCATGGAATGAACAAATTTGAACAGGGAAGAAAACCCTGAAATAAAATATTATTTCTGATTCAAATAGTTATGATGGCATGTATTACATATACTAGAAATTTTGCTTCTGAGTTTGGTGTAATAAAAAGGGACTATAATTTTCTATGTCCTTTATATAGACTGCTTAATAGAAAATACTTGAATCTCATGTAACTCAAGAAGTTGATACAATTCCTTCTATGTGTGAATACATTAAATAATTCTATACAACTCTGTGTAATTAAACATGCAACAACATCTATAGGTATATATATTTATAACTTGTCTTTGTTTTTCCAGACTTTCGTTTGGATTTTACAACAAGTCAAATTCCTCAAGTTAAATGATTATACTTATATATATGTAAGAATACATGGTAATGGTTATAATTCCCAAGCAATCATTTTATTTCAGTTATCTTGAATGCATATCCTATGTATAGATGTATCTACATAACTCAACTTTATTAACAAGTAACACCCACCATAGCCTTCTTAAATTTACTCAATAAATAAAATCAAACTATAAGGACTTATTCTACAATTCATTTCATTCTACTGGATATACATCAATAAGAAAATTCAACAAGGAATAAGTAGATTTCCATACCTGAACCAAGTGTTGGGACAACAAATGGAACAACCAAGTTCCACCCAACCATAGAACAAAACAGCCAAACTACTTTCTTCGTTCACCCCCTAGCCTGACCATGAATCCATGAGGGTGAACTCCAATGCTTCTGTTTCACTATAGTCCACTTCTAGATCATAAATTCTCCTTGCCTCACACTCAAAAACAGTGCCCATAACAACAAGGGATCTCCTTTCTTTAGCATACTAAGCAGTGTCCTGCCTCCTCCCAAATGCTCTATATCTAAAGCACCTTGTTCCTAGGTCTTTTTCCCTCTTTGGGAATTTTCGCAACTTTACAAATCTCTAATTTCCAAGCACTGTCAATGGCCAAATTCCTCATTTTCCACTTGTAAAATTCAACCCTAAGGTATTTAAAGCCTGTTCCCCACTCATGGAGTCATGGTCAGCTGATTTCAACATGGCTATTCCATTTGTTCTTCAACGATTAATTATAAAAATATTTGTCTCATACAAGTTTCATAGTCAAAGAGTTGGTTGGGAAAATCAAATATTTGCTCAACAGTCACAATAATTAATTACAAATAATCAAATTGCAAATTTGGAATTTTCATAAATGGAAATAATTTTCCAAATACAAATTTGCCACAATCGAAAATAAATTCCTAAGTGCATACAGACTTTAATAATTAATTAATTTTTGGGGATATTACAATATCCTTGGTGTCCATATATTTTTTACTCTTTTATGCAAGATGGTTGATCCTTCAATTAGAAAACACCAATATTAACACATTTACTACTCGCAATGGTTATGTATTCTGCATAGATGTTAAATTAGAACTACACATGATATAAGTAATCACATCAATGTTATAAAATGCTCCAAGCCTTACTACCTTGGAAACTTATGTCTCCATAAACCAAAATACAAACTACTTTGGCGAATTTTGTATTGTCTCCAACATGGGATAATAGGCTAGGTAAATTTTCTTGTGTGTCAAATATAGCACATGTATATTAATATGGCACATTCACCTTTTCCATTCATGTACTTGATTTTCAAATTGTCTTTACCAAATATTTCATCACTTAAATTATCAACCATGGAGATCCTTTAAGGACCTTCTCAAAATCCTTGAACCTCTTCCTATGTAGAGTAATATGGAGATAAGATCCATAATCTACCATCCATTCCCCTCTTGGAAAATGATTATCAAGCATGTACATGAAAGATACATTGTAGTAGAAGAGTCATCTTTATCCTTATCCTTAAAATGATTTGTTTTATATTCACATTTCTTTTACCCCTTTACTTCCACTTTGAAGATATCAATTTTTATCACTTTCTTCCTTTGATTATATTCACATTTCTTCTACCCCTTTACTTTCACTTTGAATATATCAATTTTTGTCACTTTCTTCTTTTGTTTATATTCACATTTCTTCTACCCCTTTACTTGCACTTTGAACATATTGTTGGAGCATATCCCTAACTTACATTAGTTTATACCTATATTAGACTCCTAAATCTTGGTTAATACATTAATTTACACTTTATTTCACCTAATTTGGCCACATAGAGAAGAAGGGTGCCTCATCCCTAGATTTTAGGGAAAAGTGCTAATTTTAGATCAAGACTCAACTCCCGGTTCTTGATTTTTCTTGATTTATTCTTGATTTATCCTTGATTTATTCCAAATCCCCCATGAAAAACTCATCTATTATTGGGGAATGCACACCTCCTCTTTGAGTGAGATATTTATTCCTTAATTAATGATTTTTGTCGTTACAATTATTAGTAACTATTATTTCGGGTCAGTTAAGTGAGTTGGAACTATTTCTCTTGTCAGTTATGTGAGCTTAAGTGAGCTAATGTGCATCATTTGAATATTGTGGACATTATTGAGTGTGTGAAATGTATCTTTAGTGGTCTAGTTTGAATTATGTGGTCTCCCTTAGCTTATGACACCTATTTTAGCTATTTCTAGCCTTTTTTTACTAGAATTTCTATGTTGAAAATTCTATATATTCACCTCCTCTCTTATTTTTGAGAATGGTTCTCATGTATATTCATTTTTGATTGATATAATTCTCTGATTTATGGAGAAAAAACTTTCTCTCATCTCTTGAATATCAACAAATTGTTTGTGTTCAATTTAACTAGAATTCTAGATCTATCGGGGTTTTTGCAGGAATTCTACATGGTATCAGAGCTAGATTGAATCTAGTGGATTGTACACGGTTTTATTTGCAGGTATAGATCATCAGGAGGTGCAACAATAAGAAATGGATCATCTCTCTCAGCCCACAAAACTCATTCTAAATCCTTTCAATTACTTCGAATGGAAGACAGAGACCTCTCTGCTCCTTCGAAGCAAAGGGCTTTACCAAGTAACAATGGGAATGGAGAAAGAACCAAATGCTACAGTGGAGAAGATAAAGTATTTCAATAAATTATATGAAGCAATTGGGATGATATTCCTATAAATTTCTAGAGATATCCTCTTTCATGTCAGTGGAGCCACTACTCCCAATGTGGTCTAGACCACATTGGAAGGACTATTCGGCAAGCAGGATGCAATGAGAGTGCATCAACTGGAGAATGAACTCATATCCCTAAGTCCAATTCATTTCAGAAACCTACAAGAATTCTTCACGAAGTTCAAATCCCTCCTCTCTGAACTTAATGCATGTGGAGTCATGAAAGGGGAAGAACAACTCATCCTTTCAATTCTCTCGAAACTAGGCCATGAATATTTCGTATTTGTGTTGTCTTTTCAAGCATCTAAATTGACTCAGGAAAAATGGAAAATGTCTCCATTAAATGATTTGATTGCAGCATTGACTCAAGATAAATATAAGTTAGTTAAAATGGGTGCCATCAAGCATTCCAAGAACCAAGCACTTGAGGCTACTGATGCTCCAAAGAGCAGTGGAAAAGAAAAGAAAAAAGGAACGGGTAAATTTCCTGAATCGAAGAAGGAGAGATTTGCACAATCTTCAGAGAACTCTTTTGAGCCTAAGGGTAAGAAGAAGAAGAAGGAAAGAACAATTTTCAGCTACTGTTCCAAATGTTTTCATCCCGAAGAAAATTGCATGAGGAAAACTATCGATGAGATGGCTAAGCAATTGCAGTAGCACAATCTCACGGTGCCCGAAAATGCAAAGAAGAAAGATGATAACAGAACGAGAGGGAGAGAATGAGATGGTCATGCTTTAATGGCTTTCACATCCAATCCATCATCTTGGATCCTTGATTCAGGTGCATCGAACCATATGGCTACATCAAAAGATGAATTTTCCTCCATTGAAGAAAGCACCAAATACCCAATTTACTTGGGAGATGCCACACCCGCAAAGGTGTGCGGAGAAGGAATTGTTGATCTTGAAGGGGGCTGCTTCACAAATGTTCTTCATGTTCCCTCACTATCCGTAAATCTTCTCTCGATATATCAGATCACTCATTCTGGCTCTGGAAGAAAGGTGGAGTTCACTACAGACTCCGCAGTGATTACTGACATTTCCATAGGCTCACAACTTGCACATGGAATTGCAGATCACGGTTCTCGTTTGTATTTCTTCTCCCACTTTGTTCCTAAATCTATTAGCACTATATTTATGTCACAATCTAATGATATCAGCAGGTTATGGAATGAAATATTTGGCCATCTAAACTATAAGTACTTGCATCAACTCAGCAAGGAAAACATGGTAGAAGGATTGCTAGCTATTAAATTCACAAGCGGTGTATGTCAAGGATGCATTCTTGGCAAGCATCCAGAGAAAAAGTTTGACAAAGGAAAGACACAGAGAGATTCTTCACCTATTGGGCTGATTCACAGTGACATTACGGGCCCATTCCCGCAACCTTCAATCAGTAAGGCTTGATATCTACTCACCTTCATAGATGATTTCTCTCACTTTACTTGGGTATTTTTTTTAAAATTAAAATCGAAAGTATTTGAATTCCTTATAGAATTTAAAGCACTTGCTAAGAATGAGTATGGGTGTAAGATTAAGATACTCCGTACTGATAATAGGGGGGAGTATGTCAACAAAGATTTGCAACAACTTTGTATTGATGCAGGTATTCAACTACAACACATAGTGCCATATACACCAAAGCAGAACAGTGTTGCGGAGAGGAAAAAATGGTCCTTAAAAGAGATGGAAAATTGTATGCTACAGTCAAAATCATTAGATCCCAAGCTATGGGCTGAAGCTATTAATTGTGCAGCATACATTCAGAACTGAATTCCTCACAAATCACTCTAAGGAACCACTCATTTTGAATGTTGGACCGGTAAGAAATCGAAAGTGTCGCACTTTCGTATTTTTGGTTCACGAGCATGGGCTCACATTCCAATAGATAAGAGGAAGGCTTTGGAGCCTCAAAGTGTTGAATGCATATTTTTTGGATATTCTGAAGGTGTCAAAGGATATAGATTGCTGGACTCTCACACTGAAAAGTTCATTCTAGCTCGAAGTGTGAAGTTTGAAGAAGAATCACTGCATGGTTTTTCAGAAGACCCTGTCGAGGAACCGTTTGTTGTCACTGATGAGGAGGAGTCAGAAAATTATTCGAGCACTTTAGAACATCCATCAGAGAAGCCTTTCAGGTCTGATATAGAGGATGAGGAGAAATTCATGGCTCCTCCAACTCAGTTTCCAACTTGGGCAGAGAAAACCCTGCAAGATGCGGGTGAACTAGTCGATGATCCTGCGGATACAAGAAGGACTAGATCACATTTTTTTGGGGATCCTCAAGCCTTGGCTGCCACAAAACCTTTGTTTCTCATACATTGTTATATGTCACTTGGTTCAGATCCAAAGTCATACTCTGAGGCTGCTGGAAACCCACTTTGAGAGGCTGCCATGGATGAAGAGTACTATGCTCTTATGGACAACAACACATACGACTTGGTTCCACTTTCGAAAGTCATATTTTTTGACAATCAGAGGTCCATTTAGATATCGATTGATCCAATTCAGAGGCAGAGGACCAAGCACATCGAGATTCACATGCATTACATCTGCGAGCTGATCCGTGACAGAGTCATTTCACTGCATTATTGCCCCACAGTTTAGGAGGTTGTATACATCTTCACCAAGTCCTTCACTGAAAAGAAATTTTCAGAACTGAGAGCTATGCTTGGAATGGTGGAGACAACTGAGTAGGTCACCTTTTGGCCACTCAACATTTTTTTTCCTCTTTTGTTTTTTTTTTGGGGGGGGGTTCCCACAAGGTTTTCCCTCTTTCCTCTTTTAATGAGGAATTATTTTATGTAATGATTACCTAAAATGGCCAAGTTGATGTGACTCAAATTTTTTGTCATTACAGTTAGGATTAAGGGGGGGTGTTGGAGCATATCCCTAACTTACATTAGTTTATACCTAGATTAGACTCCTAGATCTTGGTTAATACATTCATTTACACTTTATTTCACCTAATTTGGCCACATAGAGAAGAAGGCCGCCTCATCCCTAGATTTTAGGGAAAACTACTAATTTTAGATCAAGACTCAACTCCCGGTTCTTGATTTTCTTGATTTTTCTTGATTTATTCTTGATTTATCCTTGGTTTATTCCAACTCCCCCATGAAAAACTCATCTATTATTGGGGAATGTGCACCTCCTCTTTGAGTGAGAGATTTATTCCTTAATTAATGACTTTTGTCGTTACTATTATTAGTAACTACTATTTCGGGTCAGTTAAGTGAGTTGGAACTGCTTCTCTTGTCAGTTAAGTGAGATTAAGTGAGCTAATGCGCATCACTTGACTCCTGTGGACATTATTGAGTGTGTGACATGTATCTTTAGTGGTCTAGGTCGAACTATGTGGTCTCCCTTAGCTTATGACACCTATTTTAGCTATTTCTAGCTTTTTTTTACTAGAATTTCTATGTTGGGAATTCTATATATTCACCTCCTCTCTTCTTTTTAAGAATGGTTTCTCATTTATTTTCATTTTTTATTAATATAATTCTCTGATTTATGGAGCAAAAACTTTCTCTCATCTCTTGAATATCAACAAATTGTTTGTGTTCAATTTAACTAGAATTCTAGATCTATCGGGGTTTCTACAAGAATTCTACACATATCATTTTTTTTTTCACTTTCAAGATATCAATTTTTGTCACTTACTTCCTTTACTCAAATATGTTTAGAATATTGATTTGGATCCCCTACTTGAATTTTATTTTTTTTAATTTAGATTATATTTACTAATATTCTTCCTTGTTTTTTCTTATAACCACTCACTAACATATTAATCTATCTTAATATTATCTACCTTAGTTCTCCCACTAACAACAAAAAGAAATGTTAACTCAAGAGTTAAGGAGTATATATATATATATATATATATATAACATTTCTAAATGTGCTTCACCTCATATCAAATAGCTTTAATCTAATTTATAATATTATAGAAAAGCTTTAGATGCTCGACCATTCGACAACCCCTTCACCATGAGAGAATATAAATATAAATTTTTCCATATGAATAAAAAATTCAAATTTGGTGTTGAGTAAAATATTCATCAACATCAAATCACAAATGTTAATCCAAATCAATGTAATCACCTCATCATTCATATTAACTCAATCCTCCTTCATCATTCACATTATCTCAATCCCCCTCATCAAATCTTTACAACTTCTCCTTTATAGATGAACTAATTATAACATAGCAAAGTGAAACTCCTTGGTCATTAAAAAAAACTATAAATTCATAATAAAAAAGAAGTCCTACAACCTCCACATGCATGCAAATGAGACATGATAACTTCAAAATATCAACTCTTTTCCATCACAATGTTTTAGGATCCCAAGTTTCCTCAACTTATAATAAATATGTGAAATATGTTTTCTTGATGCAATGGAAACTTTGATACCAATTATGCAAGATACCAGATATATAAAATATGCAGTATAGAGACGAAATGCTAGAAATAACAGAATAACAGTAAAATATCCACCATAATCTTCACAATACACAGAAATGATATACGAAATAGAAACAGAAATACCACTTGAACAGAAATAACACTTGATTCAGATAGCAATGTTCACAGGCCTCTTCGAGGGGGCAACCTCCAATCGAGAAGCGCTCTGTTACAATAATATCCAAGCTAGGGTTCTCATACCCTCAACTCCTATTTATACTAAAAAG
>ML787667.1:319948-349857 GCA_009831015.1 Picea engelmannii | reverse complement strand
ATCCTTCTAGAAGCGAAAGCTTCTATTAGGTCTTCTTACATCCGCCTTATTCTATTTTATTGAAAGGTCTTATTAATATTGACCTTTATTACATCCGAATACATTGATCTACCTATGTGCGGGTTAGGACCTTAACAAATTATTATAAGAAGTGGAGAGAATAGGAGAGAATAGCATGGAAATGTGTGTTTTCATGGAATATATTAAAATACATAAAGTCATTTCTAAAATATATGACCAAAATATACAACTTGATTGAGTCTAATGGTTAAGAACATGTGTTTCCTCCATAGATTTTTCTAGTCAAATCCTTGAATGGAAGGGGTCCCTTGTCCCACAAACAAGGGGGTCTCATACACTAATTGGGTGGAATAAATTGAACGAAATAATTACAATGATAACTTTAATAAGGTCTATTTATAATCTAGCTAAATATGTCACATCCATAGTAGATTAATAGTGTAGATCCATTTTAACTTCACATCTATCATGTGTGGAGAGAGCTCAAATCTTTTGAGGTGCAAACATTTCCTCAAGTTTTGCACTCTAAACAAGGTCCACACCTAGAAGGATTTAATCCCTCCCTCTTTCCACATGATAGATCTAGAGTTAGGATGGATCTAGATTGTCTCTTATATATATATATTCCATTTGTCAACTTGTCAACTTCATGTTAAGCACAAAGGAATTGCACCCCTCTCATAATAAGCAACACAACATTGAAATGTTTTAACCATAATTTTTTTTTTCAATTATTCTATCTATATATATATAATGTTGATATTGAAATATTTTACTTAACTTGAACATAAAAATATTTCATTTATAATCTACAATTAAATATTTTTTTTTTAAATGTCATCTTCAATTCCATATTAAAAATTAAATTAATTACAAGTATTCTTCATATTGGTAAGTACAAACCTTATAATAAGAAATATTTTACTTTCAACTTTATCTAGCTATATATAAAGTTTATATTGAAATTGTTTACTTAATGAGAAGTAGAAATAAACATATTTTAACTCAAAATTAAAATTAATAAAATAATCATAACAATTATAAAATATTAGGGGGTTAAGGTTTCTGAGTGCATTGTTATTGCTCCTAGATACAATGAATTAGGGCATTGTCTAAATATTCAACTTTTTGAAATTTTTCTTGAGAATCTAAAATCACCATTTTGTATTGTTTAAATTGCATTTTTGAATGCATACATGGATTCAACACCCTAAAATAATAGTTAGGACACTTCAATTATAAAAATCCAATCACTCAAAAACTAAGCTTCATTAGTGCTTGTTAAAATATATTCTTAGTGACCACGTTTAGAATGACTAGCAATAACTTGATGAGTAGCATTCAATGTTGTGACAATTGGTTTATACACCATCGATATATCTCAACTTATATATTTATCTCGTTATTGGTGGTCTTTTAAGACACATGGAATCAAACGAGGAGCTGGTCTACTATTTCAATGGTCGTTATTGGTGGTCCTTTAAGACACATGAAATCAAACGAGGAGCTGGTCTAGTATTTCGATGGCCCTCTTCAAGGAAGATCCTTGAAGACCTCACAAGCTTCTAGAAACTTCCGACACCTACTCAACGGCCCATTGGAGGATTATACTCTAATAAGCTATTCGTACTATCTATCATCAAGGATCTTGAGGAGAAGTCGATTAAGTCATGGGAAGGGATAGATCCCACCCCATCTCATAAGGACAATGGTACAAAGGCTTTGGATGGACAAATATCCGTGGAGTCAAATCCTACATTACCAGTCTTTCAGTAGTTGATGACACAGAGATGAGAAATAATAATCAATTATGGGAAGAGAGGCACACCCAGAACCATGATGAAGTCCCACACGATCCCAATCAGGGCCAAGACTCTGCTTCAGGCCCTAATACAAGCTCTACGGACTCAAATATTGAGGGATTTATCGACAAATCTCTGAAGGAGGATCTGATGAGGGGTCATGTGTTGAGAAACCTTTCCCCTTCTGCTCCTGCGCCCAGATATGAAGCTATGTATGTTGGGACACCGAGCAGGAAGTATATCAAGTGAAAGGCAAGCAGCGTAATTTTGGTTCTTGGCGATGTGGTAAAATTGCATGAGATTTCAAATATGTAGACCACGACTTTGGTGGGGCATTTTGTGAGTAAAACAAAGTCGGTGAACTCCACGAATAAATGCACTGCACAGAAATTTCCAAGGTATGTTGGCTACGATCCCTGGAGCCTGGTCCTAGCAAAAGGTTTGCTGGCTTGGATCTTGCGCTTTGCCTTGAACGTGGAAAAACTCCTAAATTCCTGATGGATCTTCCTTAAAAGATGGGCCTTATGTGGATCGACGGGATTTCTGGCATAAAACCCTCCAAGTCTCTCAATTAAACACTGGCCTGGTAGTGATTTGTGTGGAATTAACCTCACTCTGGGAGCCTGCAAAATCTGGGGCTCGGCCACGTGAGGAAATACGTTAAATGACTCTTTTATCAGTTATTTTTGGGAGGAATAAGGGCGTTACGATGTCCAACTGGCAAAGTACTCCCCCAATTGAAGAAATATGAGAGCTAGTGAAGCCAGAGTGGAAAAACGGTTGGACAGGTTCAACGTTTCTGAATCTATTCTTTAGGAAGTCCGAAGATATGACAATAGGTCAGATCAGGCGGGGACTCAGACCACAGCCTTATCATTTTGGAACTGATGCCTGGGACTAAGAAGCTTCCCACTCCCTTCAAATTCAACTCCAATTGGCCAGAGGACCCTTCTTTATAGAGGATATCAAAACAAATTGGACTCCTTACAATCCCTGCTCTATGGAATCTCCTCCTTTATAATTTCTATCCAACATAAAAGGGCCAAAGAGATAACCAACACCTTGGCTAGAGGACCCCATTGGTCCCCCACCTTGGCTAGAGCACCCTTCCTTTATAGAGGTTATCAAAACAAATTGTACTCCTTACAATCCCTCCTATGTGGAATCTCCTCCTTTACAATTTCTATCAAAAATAAAAGGGCCAAAGAGATAACCAACACGAGTAACGAAGAATAGACAAGGAAGGAAGCTAGTTCTCTCCTTGACATTGAATAAAGTGCAGACTTGGCAAGAAAAAGAGGGACAAAGCCCCTTTAGAAATCAATAAAAGGGGGACAAAGCCCCGTTAGAAATCAACAAAAGGGGGACAAAGCCCCTTTACCAAGAAAAAAAAAGGATCCGATTAAAAATATGGAACTTGAGGAAGTTGGAAAATACTTTTTAACAAAGAAAACGAATGGAGATTGAATGTTTCTTCCCTCTAGTTGCATGCTAGTGATGAAAACACCAAATTATTTCACCAATTCATCAACAGAAGGAAGGATGTTAATACTATCTAGGCCATTAACAAGCGAGATGGTTCAAAATCCATGTCTTGTGAAGAATCATGAAGGAAGGAGCCACGTACCTTAAAACACTATTCAAGTTCAACTCCCGAGAAATAGTAGACACTATTCTTAACGTAGCAAGCCTCTTCCCTAGTTTCATTGTCCAAGAAGGGAAAAAGAATTTGAGGGTCAAAGTCTCAAAAGAGGAATTGTTGAGGGTTCTGCAAAGCTTTGAAGAAGATAATAGTCCATGTCGTGATGGGCTCACAATAGAGTTTTATCTTGGTTTCTTCAATTTTGTTGGAGATGATTTACTCATAATAGTGGAGTATTCTAGAAGCTCAAGAGAATTTCTAGTGGTCTTTAATGCAACATTCATTGTCATTTCCCCTAAATAGGATAACCCACATGCTTTTCAACTATTCAGGCTCATCTCTCTCTGCGACAACATTTATAAATAAATCACAAAATTGATTTCCAATAGATTGAAGGATCTCCTCTCAAAGAATATCTCTTTTGAATAATTTGACGTTCTAAAGGGGCACCAAATTCATCAAACTATAGGTCTAGCTCAAGAGGGCCTTCACTCCATTTACAAAAGAAATCAAAAGGCCATAACTTTTAAAGTGGACTTGTCAAAGGCATGTGGTAGGGTCAACTAGCTTTTCATCTAGGATTTGGAGACACCTTTGTAACATGGGTCCTGAACAACATCATCTCAACATCTTTCACACTATTAATTAATGGATCTACTATCTCATATTTCAAGGCTGAGCAAGAAATTAAGAAGGGTTATTCCAATTCACGCCTCCTCTTCTTGTTGGTTGTAGAACTAGGACTCAATAGGATGATACACAATGTAGTCACAAATGGTTGGCTAAAAGGTATCTCGATCAACAAAAATTTATCTTTGTCACATTTACTTTGTGTGGATGATATACTCATATTTTGTGAAGTATATTATCACTATGTAGAACATTTGAAGAATATTCTCACTACTTTTTGCAAGGCCACAAGATTGGAAATAAATATGGATAAATCATCCGTCTACTCTCAGGGTCTTTAATAGAAAGAAAATCATCAGATCTCTTAGGATCTGAACCTTCAAGTCAATGATGTATGAACATGTCTAAATATATGGGATTCACTTAAAAATAATTTTTTAGCAAAAAGGGATTGGTTGTGGTTACTTGTAAAAGTTGAGAAACATATATATTCACGATGTAATCACTAGCTCTTTATAGCTGGGAGGTTAGTTTTTGTCAAAGTTTTTATAGAAGAAATTTATGTCTTCTGGACCACTTTGGCATGGATTCCAAAAGGAATCTTCGGGGAGACTACATAGATTTCATACAGATTCCTCATGTGTGGTCCATAGGACAAAAAATATCTAGTGTCGGCATCCTAGAAGCATTTAGCTACTCCAAATATAATCAATGAATGGGAGTTGAAAAATATTTATTTATCCTCAAAGGCTTTGCAGGTAGATAAAAGTATGTGGGGGGTAAATATAGAAGGCTCGGGTCTACGACCTCAAGTCCTCAAGGCTAAATATTTTCCCAACAAATCAATCCTTGATTAGATCTGGAACCCAAACGAAAAATTGCAAAATGGTTCAATTTTATGGAAATCCATTTAAAAGTTTTCCCTCTCATTGGGAAATGGATGCTATGGGGAGTTGGAAATGGATCAAATATGTTGATCAGAAGGGATCTTTGGATTGTATGCAGTAACAATCATATCCTTCTGGAACTATCGATTCAAAATATTAATCAAGGGGGTTTCTTTTTCCTAAATCAAATCTGTCAAAATGATATGGTGTTAGGAAAAAAAAGATGTCTAAGTTGGAAAAAGGTTGGCCTGAAAGAAGAACACACCCATTTTTGGATAGAGTGAAGAACAATTATGCACAACTCATTCGTTTTCCCACACGATAATGAATATCAATTGATCAAGTCACTAAATCCTATAAGAAATTATGTTCCTTATTTAGGGTATTTATGGTACCTAGACTTGGAATAAGAAAATTGAGAGGACCCACCACCTTGGTAGGGGAAAAATATTAAGAAATTTAAGTGTCCATCCAAGTCAAAGATGTTCATTTAGATTTTACTATTAAACACAACCCCAATTTGGGATAAGTTGCAGTGGAAAAATTTAATGGGACCATGTAGATGTAGTCCATGTAAGTAAGCCACTGAAACAAACCAACATCTCTTTCTAGAATGTTCTTTTTCTAATTCAGAGAGATATGGTGTTGGGACAAACAAGATGGCTAAGTTGGAAGGAGGTCCGCCTAAAAGAATA
The DNA here is from genome assembly GCA_009831015.1 of Picea engelmannii. Taxonomy (NCBI): domain Eukaryota; kingdom Viridiplantae; phylum Streptophyta; class Pinopsida; order Pinales; family Pinaceae; genus Picea; species Picea engelmannii. The sequence goes on along the minus strand of ML787667.1, from coordinate 344,180 downwards.
ACACACCCTTTTTTGGACATAGTACATAAAAAAATATGCACAACTCATTTTTTTCCCATCCGATTATGAATATCAATTGATCCAGTCTCTAGATCCTGCAAGCGAGTATGTTCCTCATTTAGTTTACTTGGCCTTGGCATAAGAAAATCAAGACCCACCACCTTGGTGGGGGGGAATATTAAGAAATTGAAGTGTCCATCCAAATCAGAGATGTCAATTTAGATTTTACTATTAAATAAGGCCCCAACTCGGGATAAGTTGCAGTGCAAAAATTTCACGTGACCATGTAGATGTAGTCTATGTAAACAAACCAGTGAAATGAACAAACATCTCTTTATATAATTCTCTTTTTCTAAGTCAGTTTGGGTTGATATTGAACAATGTATTGGGGATCATTATTATTGGGAAGGAGATAAGGTAAAAGATACATTTAAAAAATGGATGGATGACCCCAATACTATTGATTTTAAGTCCCTCCCGTTGATAATAGCTTGGGGCATCTGGATTGCATGAAATCACTCTCTTTGAAGGGATTGAAAACTCACCCTTGCACTATGCGTTCAACTATTTGGTGATCTTTTATGTTTTCCCTCAAAAGACCACACTCCATTAAACAAGCTCTCCCCTGGGAACTATCATACACAAAGAAATCCCTTGGAATTTTTTTGATGATGCTACCCAAGGAACCCGCCTCATTGGAGAGTTGGTGAGATCATCTTCCTCTCGGATGAAAAATCCGTTGCTTTCTCAGTAGGACTCGGTCATGCATCCAACAATTATAGTGAATTAATGGCACTGAAACTCACTCTTTAAATAGCAAAGGAAAACGTGATTTACATAGATGAGTGTCTATGGTGATTCCATGCTAGGTATCATATTTATGAATGAAATGTCCTCTCTTCAAAATTATACTCTGCAACCTCTTTTTCAGGATATTAAAACACATACAACTCTTTTCCCCCATCTCTCATTCAATCATGTTTACAAGAATAGGAATGAAGGAGACAATCTCTCCAAAGTTGGATTAGACATGGATAGGGGCTCGTGGAAGGTGTTGGAAAAAAGCTCATTAAGATCAGCATAATAACTTCAAAATTCTTTGGCTCCATATCCGATTAGATCATCCTATGATATTTTTTGGTTTCACTAGATGGTACAACAATTTCTCAAAAGATTATAAACTCTTGTGCTACAAGATATTGGAAAACAATATTTTTATGTAATATATTTTGTAATTTATAAGATACTAAAGGGCGTTTCCTCACACCCTAGTTAGTAAAAAGACTGAAGTGAACTCTATAAAATAAGTTTTTTGGTTTTTGAATGTTGCCTTAAAAGACCCAAACAATCTATTACATGAATTAATTTTGTTATTATTAATAAAATTACTATTTTTTACTACATAAATATAATTTTATTATTATTAATAGAATTATTTTTTTTCTTTAATAAAATAAAAAATTATTATAAAATAAACCATCATAAATGCATTAAAACTTTGAATATTTTAACCACTTATATATAATTCCATCTTTTCTTTTTTTCATTCATCTTAATTCTTATTGAGAATATATGTTTCTTTATATAAGAAAATAAAAATACTCTTACAATTAAGGATAGCTAAGATACTTTGTAATTTTCTAAAACATCTATATATACATATATGTAGGTAGTTTAGTTGGGAAAGATTAACCAAATAAAATGTATTTTTTTAATTGTGTATAATGCCAAAAAAACAATTATTAGCACAACCACCGGTTATGAAGAGGTAGAATGTCATGGGCCTCTTTTCAAGGTCCTACCAAGTAGGTTCTAAGCAATCTCAATCAAACAACTATTATAATACCCTACTTTTAACAAACTAGATGGCATTCCAAGGCCGAAAAATAAGAAAAGAAAAACTATTTAAATTTTTTCAATAGTTATGTGTTTAATAGATTTAGCATTAATATAAATTTATAATAGTTTTTTGTGAATGGAATTGAGTTATTTTTTCAATAGTTATGTGTTTAATAGATTTAGCATTAGTATAAATTTATAGTAGTTTTTTGTGAATGGAATTGAGTTTGTGAATTTGGTTTAGTTTAAGTTTTTGGAAAAAATAGTATTATTTTAATCATTTAATTTTAATTTACTAAAGTGTGATATGGCTTTTACAAAATTTATAATAATTTTTAAATTTTACATTTAAATATTTTTTTCCATATATTAAAAAGGTATTGTTTAAACTTTTTAAGTTTTATTTTTTTACAAGAATTTATGAATATAAATTAGGAGGAAATTTCAATTTTTTGTTTTTTATATTATATTTTTTAATTTATTATTGAATTCAGTTTGTTGAGAAACTAGTTTGTTGAGAAACTTGTAAGGTCCTTGGATTATATAGATTTAGCCACTCAAATATGTAAATCCAACAATTTATTATCATATTTGAATCAAAAGTAAATAGAAAATATTCCAAAGTTAATTTAGTTTGTGAATTTGGTTTAGTTTAAGTTTTTGGAAAAAATAATTGTTATTTTTACCATCCAATTTTAATTCAGTGACATTGTCTCCAACAAATCTTTAATAATTTCTAAATCCTACATTTAAATAGTTATTTTTATATATTAAAAAGGTGTTGTTTAACCGTTTTAACTTTTGGTATTTTTTTTGGAAATTATGATGAAATTTCAATTTTCTGTTATTTATATTGTATTTTTGAATTCATAAATTGATTATATTATATATAGGTTTAGCCACTCAAATATACAAATCCAACAATAAAAAATAAATAGAAAATATCTCCTAACAAAACCATAACTTAGATCACTGCTATCAAAAGTAGTAATCTAAAAGTTTTTTGGATGTTTTCGGGTAACTTTTTGTTTGATTTTACCCAAAAACCAGTGATGAATGATTGGATCTGCAGATTTGAGTGGCTATGTTTGTTTAATTCGAATGTCCCAAAAATTTTCATTAAGCTAAATTTATTTATACATTCAGAAATGCAATGATAGACACAGCTGGCTCTAATCCCTAAATCTTAAATCCGACTGATGTGGGTTGAGATTTGGAATTACCTACTTCTGTCGCAGCTCTCTATAAACTCAGAATTGGGAATCTTTTGGCAGGCCTTTTCTCGCAGAGTTTGACACCGAAAAGAACCTCCAACCCATCCGCTTCTGTGTAGATTACTTTCGGTCGTTCTTTGATTTCATATTTCATCAACACCAATAATCGAATAGGAGATCAGCGTAGGATTTATAGCGCTATTTTCCCTTTTCTGTGTAGTTTGAACGGATTCACGTGATATGGCTTCCAAATCTTTTGCTGTACATTGGAATAGAAATCACAAGCTCGCCAAAGTCTACATGTCAGACGTATTGTGGATATCCGAGATTCTGTGCTGCAATATTTTTCAACAAAGTACCGCAATAGTTGCCTGGTTATTTGTCGTTCTCCTACTGCTTTTTTCTCATGTAGAAGCCGCCCAAGCTTTTAAATATCGAGAGTACGTTTTTAGGGTTGAAAACAAAACATTCGATAGATCTCGGAATCAGATGGCGTTCAGAGTAGTCCGGACCTCACGGATGGCATGCACAGAGAATCTATGGAGCATAAAAGTTGAAAGTATACGTAGTTAATTGGTCCTCCATCCATTCCAAATACTCTACGGACTCAGCAAATTAGGTTTGCAGTGACCTTTCATTGTTTTTCATGATTTGGAATGATCGGTAGATATTGAACAGATCATTCCATCCGTGCTTCAATACTTTTCAGATTGTTTTTTCTAAAGCATTTCCATTAAAGGTTGGTGTGATCGCACCTTCTTACCACAAGTGGTCAGAGATACATTAACAAACAAGAAAAAGATATGATCGCAATTCTTTTATCTTATATTCATTAATTAGATTTAATTTAAACTTTATAATATTATTTTTATATAAAAAAAAATTGTAAATAAGAATGATTTAATATATATTATTATTATATATTTAATTTTGTATAAAATATTTTATAAAGAATATGTATTTTCTTACAAGTTTAAATCCAAATAAGATTTAAAAATTTTTGATTTTGTTAATAGATTCATAGTTAAGATGGATCTACAAAGTGAAAGTAACATGGTCAAATGAAAAATGCTAACTTTTCATGTATAAGAGAATCTATGAATATATAGGTGAAAATTTGTTTAAAATGATTATTATCATTGCCATAGAGTTTCAATATAACCTCCAAAGAAAAAATATAATGTGCTGGACTATGCTATATAGGTATAGATAAAGGCATAGAAGATAGTTGTAATAATGAAAAGATCTTGATATAACCTCTAACAAAAAAAATATATAATGTGGTAGACTATTCTATATAAGTATAGGTAAAGGCATAGAAGATAGCTGTAATAATGAAAACGTCTTGATATAACCTCTAACGAGTCCCTAAAAGTCAAAAAAATGTTACAAAGTATATATATATATATATATATATATATATATATATATATATATATATATATATATATATATATATATATATATATATATATAACAATGCTTTGGAAGCTAAAGAAAGTAATACAATTTCTATAAACTGTTCGAATCCATTCATTAAAAAGATTTATCAATCTTCTAACACTTTTTACAACTTTCCCACCATTACTCTAAAGTAAGAGGTTGTTTTGGATTGACCTTCTGGTAAAATGGAAAGCTAAATATATAAAAGATTATAATGATGAAATCATAAAAATTGAAGGCTATGTTCTTATCCATTGCATTGATATAATTTATAATACAATAGTAAAAAAACAAATCCCCAAACCGTGGACTAATATTGATCCAGATGGATGTGAGTGGCCTCCCACCTATTCCAACTGGTTCATTTTGGCATTTTTCTAGTTTGATAGTTTTTTCCTACTTTTTGGGTGCCCGACTTTTGGGGCCGTTTTGAGGCCCTAGACAATTTTTTTAGGGCTTGCTACAGTCAAAATGTAGACAAAGACAAGTATGATGGAAACAGGAGCAATCCTCGAATAGACCTTTCCAATGGGCTATCGTGAGCCTAAAACATATATCATATGCAAAAGTTACGACCCTGAGAATTTGATGTACTAACTTACCCCAACGAGACCCACATGACTTTTGGCGCTTCATCTCCTAGGGTTACGTTTTTGGATGTCTAGGGTATTAGAATTCATGCTTATTGTAAAAAGGCCTTCAGAGCCTCATTGTACTCATCTTATTGTGAATGAGCACAGTTGTCGCACCTCTTTTTAGAGATACGCCACCACCATTCCAACAAGCCTGTTTTCCGCTGCATTTTACAGTTTAAACTTATTTCCTTATTGAATAGAGATCAGTTTTACAGTATCTCTATTATTTTGTGTTAAGCATCTTTTAATAATCTGTGTTAATTTCATTTTTCTCATAAAATTCGAATCAGTGGTATAAAACTGGTCTGCTCCTTGTCATTCTTAATACATGTCCCCAACGAGGTCAGGGTACAAAGAACTGGGTCTTGAGCTTGTTTTTATTGAGGAAAAAAATTCTCGCACACCCAAGCGACCTCTCATCATGGGAGAAAAGAAAGATGACGGAACAGAAGATCATTTGAAAATGTTCCTCGAGGAATCCCTCATGCAACAGAGGAATGAGATGATGGATAGTTTTGTGCGAATCCTTCGACGACTACCAACAAACGATGCATCTTCCTCAAACGGAGGCACCACCCCCTTCAAGGTACAAATCAACTTTGATATTCCTATATTTGAAGGTCAAATAGACGCAGGTGTTGTAGACAAATGGTTGAATCTACTAGAAGGGTATTTATTTGTCCATAACTTTTCGAATAGAGAAAAGATTACTTTTGCACTCCTCAAAGTCGTGCCCCATGTCAAAGATTGGTGGGAAACATTTTGTGAGGAAAACGAAACAGAGGAACCCTCATTATTTATAATTGCGGTGACCTAGGAGTCCTTGAGGGATGATATTAAGGAACAATACTATCATGTCGGAAGTTATGATAACCTGTATACAAAATGGACCACATTGCGGCAGGAAAGAGACCAAGCAGTGCTCGAGTTGACAAATATCTTCCATACCTTTCGCACCAAGATGGGTATTAAAAATTTTGAGCAACATATGGTGCTTAAGTATCGCAGTGGTTTGCATAGATACATCTAGGATGAAATGGATTTTATGGACATCTCGTCCTTGGGTGTGGCCTACCGATATGTCATCAAAATCGAGCAAAAGATTAAACAAAATAAACAGCAATTTGGGCCTAGGAACCCCTCACAGCAAAAGAAAGGAAAGGACAGCCTCAACCCACAGAAAAAAGAACAAAGAAAATATGGACAACGTCAAGAAAACCAGTCCAAGCATAAGTAAAAAAGGACACTCAAAATACAAAGAAAGACACTGGGAAGTGGTGCAACTTCCATAAGAGAACCTGGCATAAAACTATTGATTTCCTCTCAAAGAAGTCATTGTTGGTTGAGGTGAAAGACTGTGAATCAAATGCAGGTTCCGAATCAAAGTTGAAACCAGAAAGGGGGAGACGGATCATCGATGCATAACCTAGTTCTATCATTGCTACCACTATGCTCCAGCTCAGTGAACCAGACGATCAAGAGGAAGGCGAGTGCCTTTTTCATTCACAGATGTGGGTGAAGGGTACTTTGTTGCACTTCATCGTTGATAGCCACAGCCAGAAGAACCTCATATCAACAAAGGTCGTCAAGTGATTAACCCTATCAACAATGCCACACCCGCATCCCTAAACGATTGGGTGGCTACGCCAAGGAAGCGATCTCTCCATTATCCAACAATGTCGCATGTTGTATGACATCAATCCCTTCAAAGAGGAGGTATTGTGTGATGTTTCTCCTCTTGAAGTTTGTAATGCTATTTTGGTCCAGCCGTATTTATGGAAATGTCATGGTGTATATGAGTTTAGGCCTCGTAGTGTTATTATTACTTTGAAAAAGAAATTGTACAAGATACCCAAGGTAGTCCCGCCTAGTGCTATTTCTTTGATCTCTGCCAAGCAATGCAAAAAGGTTATCTCTCATAATGGGAAGTTTATCTTCTTCATGATTCACTCTCAGGGTGAGAAAAATATCACAGCCACATCCAAGTCCTTTGCGATCGACCTCTCTACAAAACATAAAAAAGTGTATAAGGTCTTGGAAGAATACTCACATATTTTCTCCTCACCTACCAGGGTACCTCTGAATTGTCAGCTCAAGCATCCCATCGATATGACCGTTGGTGCATCGCTTCCTAATGGGCCAGTCTACCTCCACTCTCTGTTAGAGAATGAGGAGATCAAGTGGTAGATCCAATAAATTTTCCACAAGGGGCACATCCATCATAGATCATCACCTTGTGGGAGCCCAATCATTCTAGTGTAAAAGAAAGATGGGAATTGGTGACTCTGCATTAATTACTAGTGTAGTGTCCCCAAGATCAAGCCCTTTGTAATTCTAATGTATGAAAGGAATTGTAAATATGTGTTATAGGCTGGTGAGACAATTTTGTATAAGTCGATGGGATTATGTGATTGTTAGGCTAGAGAGACTAAGGGTTGGAGGCCAAGGGCCTGATTTTGTACCTGTATGTATGCAACACATTAATAAAATATAAACACCACCGCGTGCAGACCGACCGTGATGAATGAGTGATGGGGGGATAAGATTCCACAGAGTTGGAAAGGAATTAGGGGCTGGAAGGTGGGAAAAGGGGCTAAGTGTTGAGCCTAGGGGCTTAAGCCTTGGGAACAATATTTTATTATTATTCCAAAGAACATGTGCATTTTATGTTTTTTTTTTATCCTATGTTTTTGGCAAGGGGAAAACGTGCAAAGGGGATTCATGTTGATGGAACACATGCAGTTCCAAGGGTGACAAGTGTCAACTCTGGTGCATGCGAATAAAATGGCCAAGATGAGTTGTGAGAGGGGTTCCTCCTCCATTTGACCCCCGAATACCTAAAGTGAATTGGTCTGACCTCTACAGAGAAACCCTCGTGCATCTTCTAAACCAAAAAGGCGTGTATCTAAGTTCGTTCTGGGATAACCGATACATCCTCTGTATGAACAGTTCGAACTTGTGTTGACTCCTATGTGTATTGTTTGTCACGCATCCCCAAGAACCAGAGCGTGAGTCTATCCTATGTTACCGGAATGAGAAATAAGAAGTGGCCTTCCATTGTTGAACCTGTTGGAAAGCCCATGTCTATTTTTCCCATGGGTTGTTGTGGCCATGCAGTGATGGATTGCGTGTGGCTTGTTGGCGAGTTGTGCAACACTCCCTCCCAGTGAGAGAGGTGATTGAGGTTGGAAGAACAGGTGGCTTGGCCTATGAGCGACTCTCTCTAGGTGAGAGAGTGCATAGAGTAAGGAGAGAATTCCTGGAAGGAATCCTATAGCTACCACAGAGCTCGGAGACTTCCGGTCCGGTCTGTTGCTATAACCCAAGGAAAAGGACGTTAGCAGCCAAAGGACCATCTAGGTGACAAAGAAGGTGTATACTCTTGGGGTAGAACAAGCATGTGGGGAAGGAGAATCTGTGGGTAGTGAGCATGAGTAGTACCTGGGAGAGAATTCCTTCCTTGTGACTGTGTGTTTTCCCTGTAACCTCAACCTAGCCTAGGATTCCCTACCTTGGGGGTGGAGCTTAGTCCCAGCTCGAGGGCGACCCACTGTTGTACTGATGAACAGTGTGATCTAAGGTTGGGAGGTTCATGGAAGGCCTACACTTGGTTGGTGGAACTACCACTATTTCAAAGATAAGTACCAAATGATGCTTTAATTATGTTTGTGTATCCCTGTGTATTATAAATATCATGTATTATGTTGTGCATTTGGATTAATGTTATTTCCATAGATTATTTATGTTAGTAATAATTCTTATGCTTACTCTGAGCTCAAATGTATTTATTTCTTAAATGCATGTGGATTATATAATGCTTGTATGAGTTATGTAAAAAGTGGTGCTACAATTTGGTGTCAGAGAGATTAAGCCTTGGTAATAGAAAAAGTAGTGTTAGAATTTGGTATTAGAGCTAAGGTTTCAACACTCAGCCTAGATGGGCCAGTTGAGTGGTCTTTGGACCGAGGGTGTGAGGAGAAATTGTGTCTGGAGGACCAATTTCGGACCTTGGAATGATTCAGAGTGTCAAGGAGTTACTTGACCATGCCTACAAGCTCAGGAGGTATAGCGGTGTTGTGAAACTGCAGCCGATGTGGTCTATGGCCATAGGGAGAGAGGACTCCACACCAAAAGTGCTGGAGCCTTAGGATCTATTCGGGAGGGAAGGTGAACCCTCGTGATCGTCAGATCTGGAAAGTGTGCACAGGATTTAAAAACCATTTGGAGGTTCACAAGAGCGTGGGAATCATGATACGTGAAATGCCAAAAAGATATATGTTGTAGATCTGGGAGTAAGGCTCGACCATTAGATCTGGCGGAGTCGCGCTCGAGTTAGTCACGAAAACCTTTCAGATTTCACAAACTCGGGATATGGGGAGTGAGGGAGGGGAACACCTCCGAAACCCAAAACTCGAAATCCTGAAACGATCTACACCGTAGATCGTAGGAAGGGAGTTGACTGTCGGATCAAGTTGAAAAGTAAATCGTAATTTTAGGATTTAGGCAAACAAAAGTTCGAGATATGGGATACACAAACTCCCGATGCCCGAAACCCCAAAACGTCGAAAAGATCTACTTTGTAGATCTAAGAGGGGACCTAACCGTTGGATTTTTTCTTGGAATGGATGTGGGTGCATGGATGTGTACCACGTGCCAGAGAATTGAAAATATAGGCGAGAGTGGTGGGATCTAAAGACGTCACCGATGGAGACATGGATCCTCCAGAATGTGCCACGTTCCACTGTGGTTAAGGGCGACAACTGTGCTGTGGGCCTAGAGAATAAAGTAAATCAGAGTTTCAGATTTCGGGGATTGTAGTGACAAGGAGTTGGAAGTCACTGCATAGTGAACTCCCAAGTACCGAAAACCCAAATTCCCAAAACCTGAAGTCCCGAAGTCCTGAAGCCATCGGAGATTGAAGAACTATAATAGGTTTTAAGGGTGATAGCTGTGTTGTGGGACTGGAGAGCAAGGAAACTGAAATTTTGGATTTCGGGGATTGTAGTGACAAGAAGTTAGGAGTCAGTACATAGTGAACTCCCAGGTACCAGAAACCCAAAGTCCCAAAAATTGCAAAGCCGACAAAGCTCAGAAAACCTTGTGAAGTCAAATGTTTCTCACTCACGTTGGCTTATGATTATTGTGATTTTATTAAAGGTTTAAGGTCTGTCAAACTTTGGATTGATTGCACATTGCGTGTGCAGAGTTCAATGAGTGTCAGGACACCAGTTAATCGACATCGAGTATAGAAATGGAAGAGGTGTGGATTGCCTCCATTTCAGAGGACAAAAGAGAAGGAAGAAATGTCAACCTGGGAGTCAAAGGAAAGAACTCCAATGGGCATGGAAGAGAATTATACAAGGAAGGGCACATAATGGAAATCATTGAAGGATTTCAAAGAGATTCCCAGGCACACAGAGCTGATAGCCGAAAGCTCATGAAAGTCAAGGATCGACAGGGTGAATTCAACTTAAAAATGTTGAAGAGCCTGGAAAGAAAAGAAAGGAAATTGGATAAGGGAACGGACTCAAACAAGACAGAGGGTCGCAGAACCCCTGAGAGAAAAATGATATCAAGAAGTGTCCATACCACTGAGAGGAGAAGAAGATCGAGGAGTAGTAGCAAACATCATTATCGCTCCCATAAGCTTTCGAGTAGGGAGGCATGTTGGATAACTGAGAGGGGGGGTGAATCAGTTGTTACCGTGCTTAAACAATTATGCTTCTTTTAAAATCTTTACAAGGCACTCAATGATGATCACAACAATGTAGAGAGATAAACAGAGGCACATTCAGCATCGGTCACACACATGTGATACACAGAGATAGATATTTCCTGAGGAAACCCATAAAGGGTAAAAACATCTTTTTCTTTATATGATAAGTAATAGTTACATTCTTTACATTATCATACACATGAGAACCAACTCATAATGAGGCTACAACCTCTGTTTTGCAAGCTGCAACCTGCTGAGAGCACCAACTCTCTGTTTTCTCTAGCACCCACTAGAAGGAAACACCAACTCCCTGGTTTCTCTAGCACCAACTAGAAGGAAGCACCAACTCCCTAAGTGTTTCCAGCACCAACTGGATGGAAGAACCAACTTCCAATCATACAGGCACCAACCTTTATAACAGAGAACAAGAGTTCTCCCTTGCACCACCCTGCCACCCTGGTTTCTCTTGCTGCAACCAGATGGAAGCTACAACTCCCTATGTTCAAGCACCCACTTGAACCTATGAGGACAACAGTCCTCCCTAGCACCTCCCTTCCACCCTGAAATATAAATCTTTTCTATTGAGACTTATTACATTGATATGATGTTCAACAATGGCTTACTAGACTCACCACTGTTTTGCTACATTTCGTTGCTCTGTCTGCCTCATTTACTTTCTACACATATAACTTGCATTGTCTGTTCTTCTGCCTTTTATTCTCTTTTCTTCATGTCCATTCACTGCACAGTTCCTCTTCCGTGCCATTTAACTGCTGCACTCTCCTCCTTCTTCACACATGAATCACCTTCACCAACAACAACCACAACAAACTCTAATAGCGACAACACCCTCATCTCTTCTCTGTACCGTGTATATATAGCTTATGTGCATCTTCTGCATGCAATATTTTCCATTCCTATGCATGCTCATATTGTTCCAATCTCCTCCACCTCTCGAGTGCTCTGCGTGATCATCATCATAACTCTTCAGCTTCTCTGGCTGTTTTCCCATGCGTTCAGCATCATTGGATGTTATGTTGAGATTCCTCATCCTCTTTGGCAGTTGGGACTCTTCATCTTCTCTGTGAAAGTCGAGCTCACCTTCTTTGTTTTAGTTATAGGCTTCCACACTCATCCATCTGTCAATCTCTTCTAAAAATAGTCTTCCTTCACTTGGACGAGACTTGGAGACTCTTCATCTCCTCTAGCGATCACACAGGGGTTTCTTCGAATTCTCTAGCATATGCCATCAATGGTTTCTGGTAGTTTCACTGTATCATGCATCAATAGCCCTCCGATCAACACTTGATCTGACGGTTCAGATTATATCGCAATTTCACCTATCGTGATATCGAGATTCCTGATGTCAATTTTATTTGACATGTCTAAATCTTGATCACCGATGCCTCTCCATTGACTGGAATCAATGGTCCAGATTTGATCTTGATTCAACGGCTGCGATTTAAGTCGTGATTTTTTATTTCGAGAAATCGGGATTCCTGTTGCAATGTTTCTTTGAAATTTCCAAAACCCGATCCTCGAAACTCCGACGTGGTGTCCATCTGCTGATGTCACAAGTGGATTGACATGTGTTGAATACTACCATGTGTCACTCTGATTCATTACTTACATGTGCATGAAATGTTGAATCAGCCTGGCACTTGTCATTACCTAGTTATGCCATGTGTTCCTAGCTGACGTGGTCTGCTGACTTGAGTCGGGTCGATGGTCTAGATCACATCTTGATCTGACGCTTCAGGCTCAGTCGGGATTTCACACATCGCGATTTCGGGATTCTTGATGTCAATATTCTTTGACATTTCCAACTCTCGATCCTCGAAACCCCAACAGGGAGTCGGATCAACGGTCCACATAACCCCCTGAGATGGATGGTCCTCATGCTTTTGGGATTTGTGATCCCTCTACTCCTTTCACTTTTTAAATATTGTGCAGGGTTTCCTCGATCCAATGGTGGTCGAACCCTACACTCAGATCTGACGCCTATAACTTCAATTAGCCCTCTGGCTAAGCTCGTGGTCCACGTGACCTCCCCCTATATGACCACAGCCAAACCTCCTCATCAGGGTTTTGGACTTTCTAATGTAGAAACATGTATGTCCTTAGGATTCGTGATCCCTCGAATCCCGATGCGCTCTTTATGGACTAGCTCTCCTGGCCAGGCTCCTGGCCCATATGACCATTATCCCCTTGACCACAGTCTTACCACTCGTTGAAGTTTCGATCTTTTCAATGTCGCAATGCATTGGCTTACAGGATTCTCGATATGTGAAACGCTGATGAGTCAACCCTCCTTTCGGGATTTCACCTTGGATTTTCCCAATGGTAAACCTCGTGCAGCTCCTGTCCGATCTGACGGATGACGGGATTTCTGAATGAGATCCAACGGCTCTCGATCTCTCCCTTCTGTAGGCTTCTCCTGAGATTTCACTTCTGAATCCCTAAGGGATCCTTGGACTTCTGTGCCTCTGCAGAGTCTTCACATGCACACTCAATGCTGTCTCTCCTGAGCTTCTCACATGCTCAGATCCCTAAGGGATTTTATCCTTCTTCTTTTTCTTCTGCAGATGGAGAAATATGGATGCCCTTAATTTTATCCTTCTACCTGTTAAACGCACTGCATTCGACTCTGTACTAATTCCTCCTAAGCTTATGTTGTTCCTGTTTTTCCATCGATGCACACTCTGATCCTACCATCTTCACTGTTGTACTTGCCATCAATGACAAGCATATGCTACCTGTTAAACATTTGCCAACAATCTCCCCCTTTGGCATTGATGGAAACTAAGGCACCTGAATTCTTTTCTCCCCTTTTGACATCAATGTCAAAGAAGAGACATGCTCCCCCTGAGCTATTGCAGTAATTTTAGGAGGCATTAGATATTTAAACAATACAAATCTCCCCCTAACAAGATGGACTCTTTTAGGTGTGAAACTAAATGACACCTAGCTTCTGTCTGAGATATTCGAACGGTGTATTAGCTAGGGGCTTAGTAAATATGTCTGCTATTTGTTCTGTAGTGGGAATGTAATGGACCTAAACAATCTGATTGGTGACCTTCTCTCTCAGAAAATGATATTTTATGGGAATTACTTTTGTCTTGGAGTGGAGGACAGGATTTTTAGACACACTGATGGCACTTGTGTTATCACAATGAATTGGGATTGGTGCAGTATATTTTACCTCTAAGTCTGCAAGTGTCTGAATCATCCATAATACCTGTGTGCAATGGGTAGCAACAACAATTTACTCTACCTATGTGGTTGATAAAGAAATGGAACCTTTATTTTTACTAAGCTGGGCTACTAAGGAGTTTCCCAAGAAGAAGGCTCCTCCACTGGTGCTTTTTCTCTCATCAACACAATTTGCCCAATCTGCATCTGAATAAGCAGTCAACTGAAGACATTGATTTATCATATACCACAGACCATAAGTCATTGTTTCTTTTAAGTACCTGAATATCATTTTGATAGCTTGCAAATGACTCTTTTTAGGTGTAGCCTGATATCTTCCTACCATTCCTACAACATGCATTATGTCTGGGCGAGATGTTGTGATATACACCAGGCTTCCTATCATTGATTGATATGAGCTTTGATCAACATCAGGTGAATCATCATCCTTGCTTAATTTACATCCAGTTACCATAGGTGTACCCACAGGTTTAGAATATTCCATTTGAAACCTTTTCAACATTTCTCTTAAATATTTTCCTTGAGAAATGAAGATCCCATCGGGCCTCTGAGTAATTTGCAGACCACGGAAAAATGACAGTTCTCCTATCATAGACATTTCAAATTCAGACTCCATGGCAGAAGCAAACCATTGTACCAGTGAATCCTTATTACATCCAAAGATGATGTCATCTACATAGACCAGTACAATGAGCAAATCATTATCCTCTATCTTAACATACAGATTGTTTTCAGTTGTTCCTCTCTTGAACCCTTTGTCTTTGAGATATGTATCCAGTTTGTGATACCAGGCTCGAGGGGCTTGTTTTAAACCATATAAAGCTTTTTTCAACTTGCATACTAAGTCAGGGTTATCAAACAATTTGAAACCCTCTGGTTGTTCCATATAGACTTCTTCACTTAAATCTCCATTGAGAAAGGATGACTTGACATCCATTTGGTAGACTTTAAACCTTTTATGACAAGCACAGGCAAGAAACATTCTGATATCTTTTAATCTTGCTATGGGCGCAAATGTTTCATCAAAATCCAACCCTTCTATCTGAGCATAGCCTTTACAGACTAACCTCACTTTTTTCCTGATAACTTGTCCTTGATCATTCAACTTATTCTTAAAGATCCATTTGGAGCCAATGACGTTTTTACCTTCGGGTCTTTGATCCATCTCCCATGTATTGTTTTTCTCAATCTGATCAAGTTCTTCATTCATTTCTTTAACCCAGTGATCATCTGTGTCGGCTTCATTAAAATTCTTGGGTTCTAGCATGGATATGAGAGCTATATGAGATTGTTCGGTGGTTTTGATTATCTTTCTCCTGGTTTGTACCCCTTTGTATTTTTCTCCAATTATCTGACTTGCAGGATGATTCTTTTGAATGATTATGGAGGAGGAATTTGTAGTTGACTGTTGATTTGAGTCTGTCTGAGTGTCCGAGTCTTCATCTGATTCAGATTCTTCATTTTCTGATTCTTAGACCTGTTCATCTTCATCTTTAGCTATGTCTTTTGTAGAAGACTCATTACCGTACACCTCTCTTGTTGGGATTCCTTCATCAATTTTTACATCAATACAGTCAACCATTTTATGCAGCCTCTTATTATAGCATCTGTATCCTTTACTGTTTGTCGCATACAATAAGAAAATACCTTCATCCGCTCTATCATCATATTTTCCAAGGTTTTCATCATTATTCTTCATGTAGCATTTACTCCCAAAGACTCTGAAGTGTTTGATTGAGGTAGGTATTCCAAACCATAATTCATAAGGTGTTTTGTCACTTTGGGGTCTGAGGTGAGCTTTGTTAAGAACATGGATTGTTGTGTGTATTGCTTCTACCCAGTAGGTTTTACCAATGTTTTTCTCATTCATCATTGACCTGGCCATTTCCTACATTGTTCTATTTTGCCTCTCAACTACTCCATTTTGTTGTGGAGTTCTTGGTATTGTGTATTCTCTCTTGATCCCATGCTCATCGTAGAATTCCTTGAAGTCTCTTGACATAAACTCTCCTCCCCAGTCTGATCTTACTGCCTTTAACCTCTTACTTGTTTGGGTCTCAGTTAAAGCCTTAAATATCTTAAACTTATCAAATGCTTCAGCTTTTTCTTTGAGAAAAGCTACCCATGTAAGTCTGGAGTAATCATCGATAATCAACATGAAGTAGTTTTCTTTCCCTGTGCCTTCCTATATTGATGGTCCACATAAATCCATATGAACTAGTTGGAGTGGTTTCTCTGTTGAAGTAAAGCTCTTGGACTTAAACTGTGTCCTATTTTTCTTCCCTACTTGACAGGGTTTACACACTGAATCTTGGGGCTTTGATATTTTCAGAAGATCTTTTACTGCCTCGAGGTTTTCGAGTTTGATTAAGTGGTCAAAGTTTAGATGTCCAAGTCTCCTATGCCATAGCCAACTTTCATCATGTTTGCTTAGATGACATTCTTCTCTATTTTCTTTCAACACATATACATTATTTTTTGTCCTTATGCCTTTGGCCACCACTTGTCCTGAGTTTACAGACTTTATCTTACAATCCTTGGACGTGAACAACACCTAGAATCCTCTTTCACACATTTGACTTACACTGAAAAGATTATGTTTCGGCCCATCCACAAGTAGAACATCTTGGGCTTTTCCTTTTCGATTACTTAAGCTCACCATCCCTTTTCCTTTTATTTTCCCTGGAGCATCATTTCCAAAGGTTACGGTTCCTGATTTACTTTCACTTAGTGATAGAAACTTGCCTTTGTCTCCCGTCATGTGTTTGGAGCATCCACTATCTATATACCAAGGTTTCATTTTTCTTTGAGCAGATAATACTAATCCACACTTGTTACTTTCCTTCTTCTTCCAAAACTTGACATTTTCAACAAGAGATTTCGAATCTGGTTCATAGTTCCTTAACCGACAGTCAATAGATTTATGTCCAAAGTTATGACAAGTGTAGCATTCAACATTATTATTCAATAAGTCAAACTTATTGTTGCAGTGTTGCCTACTTATTGACTGTTGGTTATTTCTAGCCCTCCTTAGTTATATGTGTCTAGACTTAATTTGGCAATTTGCAGTCTGTGAAGGATTATTACCTGACTGTATCATTCTTTGTTGTGGGAAGTATTTATTCCTTTGAAATCTTAATTGCTCATTTCTAGGTCTTAAGGAACAATTTACAGCTTTGTGACTGAAGTTATAACAATAGAAATAATAGCCATAGAAAAATTCTTTGTACCTGGAAAATGGTTGTCTTCTTTGAGCAAATTGATTTCTTTCTTGTTGATGACGTCTTTTAGTAGAAAGAACATTGTTTCTTCGTCCTACAGATTCAATCCTGACACCATTTTCTTTACTCATCCCGGGTTGTTGATTGTCTTCCTTTATTTCTACAAGTTTGTTATTGTCATTGGTTGTACTTTTGACAAACTTGATGGGTTCTTCATTTCCTGTCTTCTCACTACTTGATCCCTCTTCATAACCCAAACCAGTTTTTATCTTTGGATTCCTTTGCTGAGTCAGAATGGTGGTTAATCCTTCTAAGGATTTGATACTTGACATATTCTGATTATACACGGCTTGAAACTTCTCCATTTCTTTCCTTGTTTTCACTACTTCTTGTTCTAATGATTCACATCTTGCCTTCTTTTCTAATAGTTGTTGTTTCAGAACCTCTTCGATTTTCTTTGCCTCTTCCAATTCTACCTTTAGTAGGACAAGGTCTTCACTAGGTTCTTTACTATCTTTCTCGAACTGTATCAACAATTGTCTTTGATTTCTGTTCTTGATTCTTAGTCTATCAATCTCTTCCAATGCACTGATCAGTTCTCCTTCCATGTCAACCACAACTTCTTCTTCATTAACGTCACTCCCTGTGCTATTATTGTCATAGTCCTCTTTTGACATAAGTGTGAAGTCATTTAGTTTATCTTCAATAGATGAATCATTATCCTCATCATCTGAAGGATCATCATCATTGTTTGCACAAAAACTTTTCTTCTTAAAGTTATTCTCTTTAAAGAAATTTATGTGTTTGTATTTCTCCTCATCATCACAAGAATGATATTTTTCTTTGTGGGGAAATTTGTTTTCAAAATGACCTATCCTACCACAGTTAAAACATTTGAAAGGCAGTTTACCTTTGTATTTCCTGATCCCTTCTTCAGTCTCTTCACAAATTTTGCTTCAATTTCACCGGGCTCAGAATCTTCATTCTTGTCTGCTTTAAATGATGCTTCTCTGGAGGTGGGTTTATCTTTAACTATTCTCATTTCATATGCAGTCAATGTTCCGAGAAGTTGGTCAAACTGCAAGGTTTTCAGATCATTAAGTTCTTCTATAGCAGAGACCTTCGGGTTGAACCTATCTGGAAGAGATCTCAAGATTTTCTGAACTAAAGAAGGTTCCCCAATTGTTTCACCAAGTGCCTTCATTGCATTTACCATTTCGTCTACTCTCAGAAATTATTTTCCAACAGTTTCATCTTCCTTCATCTTCAGTTGTTCAAACTGTATTTTGTAGGTTTGAAGATTTGCATCCTTTACCTTCTCATTACCCTCATAATCGTTAATGAGTTTGTCCCACATTTCTTTGGCAGTTCTTAGGTGCATAACTTTTACGAATTCTTCTTCTGCAAGCCCACTCATAATAGCATTCATGGCCTTAGCATTGAAGCTCAATTCTAGTTTGTCATCCTTATTAGCTAGCACTATTGTCTTTACATAACCAATATCTACCACATCCAAGACATCTGCACCTAAAGCCATGATGTAGGTTCTCATTTTAACTTTCCAGAAGGCAAATTTCGTTCCATTGAACAGAGGGGCCTTATTGGTTGAATTTCCTTCATGGCTTGACATGTTTAAGATCTAGGATCTACCATTAGATAAAAGGGGTCGGCTCTGATAACAATGGTTGGACAACTGAGATGGGGGGTGAATCAATTGTTACCGTGATTAAACAATTATGCTTCTTTTAAAATATTTACAAGGCACTCAATGATGATCACAATAATGCAGAGAGATAAAAAAAGGCACATTCAGCATCAGTCACACACATGTGATACACAAAGACAGATATTTCTTGAGGAAACCCATAAAGGGTAAGAACCTCTTTTTCTTTATATGATAAGTAATAGTTACATTCTTTACATTATCATACACATGAGCACCAACTCATAATGAGGCTACAACCTTTGTTTTGCAAGCTGCAACTTGCTGAGAGCACCAAGTCTCTGTTTTCTCTAGCACCCACTAGAAGGAAGCACCAACTCTCTAGTTTCTCTAGCACCAACTAGAAGGAAGCACCAACTCCCTGAGTGTTTCCAGCACCAAATGGATGGAAGCACCAACTTCCAATCATGCAGGAACCAACTTGTATAACAAAGAACAAGAGTTCTCCCTTGCACCACCCTGCCACCCTGGTTTCTCTGCCTGCAACTAGATGGAAGCTACAACTCCCTGTGTTCAAGCACCCACTTGAACCTCTGAGCACAACAGTCCTCCCTAGCACCTCCCTTCCACCCTGAAATATAAATCTTTGCTACTGAGACTTATTACAGTGATATGATGTTCAACAATGGCTTACTAGACTCACCATTGTTCTGTTGCATTTCATTGCTCTGTCTACCTCATTGCCTTTCTGCACACATCACTTGCACTGTCTGTTCTTCCACCTTTTGTGCTCTTTTATCCATGTCCATTCACTGCACAGTTCCTCTTCTGTGATATTCAACTGTTGCACTCTCCTCCTTCTTCACACATAAATAACCTTCACCAATAACAACCACAACAAACTCCAATAGCAACAACACCCTCATCTCTTCTCTGTACCGTGTATATATAGCTTCTGTGCATCTTGTGCATGCAATATTTTCCATTCCTATGCATGCTCATACCACGGAAATCTCCTCCACCTCTCAAGTGCTCTGTGTGATCATCATCGTAACTCTTCATCTTCTCTGGCTGTTTTCCCACGCGTTCAGCATCACTGGATGTTATGTTGAGATTCCTCAGCCTCTCTGGCAGTTGGGACTCTTCGTCTTCTCTGTGACAGTCGAGCTCACCTTCTCTGTTTTAGTTACAGGCTTCCACACTCATACATCTGTCAATCCCTTCTAAAAATAGTCTTCCTTCACTTGGATGAGACTTGGAGACTCTTCATCTCCTCTGGTGATCACACAGGGGTTTCTTCGAATTCTCTTGCAGGCGCCATCAATGGTTTCTGGTAGTTTCACTGTTTCGTGCATCAGTAGCCCTCCAATCAACACTTGATCTGACAGTTCAGATTATATCGCGATTTCACCTATCGCGATATCGGGATTCCTTATGTCAATTTTCTTTGACATGTCTAACTCTCGATCCCCAATGCCTCTCCATTGACTGGAATCAACGGTCCATATTTGATCTTGATTCAACGGCTGTGATTTAAGACATGATTTTGTATTTTGAGAAATCGGGATTCCTGTTGCAATGTTTCTTTGACATTTCCAAAACGCAATCCTCAAAACTCCGACATGGTGTCCATCTTCTGATGTCACACATGGATTGACACATGTTGAATACTGCCACGTGTCACTCTGATTCGTGAATTACATGTGCCTGAAATGTTGATTCAGTCTGACACTTGTCATTACGCGGTTGTGCTACATTTTCCTAGCTGACGTGGTCTGCTGACATGAGTCGGGTCGATGGTCTAGATCACATTTGATCTGACAGTTTAGGCTCAGTTGGGATTTCACACATCGTTATTTCAGGATTCTTGATGTCAATATTCTTTTACATCTCCAAATCTCGATCCTCGAAACCTCGACAGGGAGTCGGATCAATGGTCCACATAACCCCCTGAGATGGATGGTCCTCCTGCTTCCGGGATTTGTGAGGCCTCTACTCCTTGCACTTTTTAAAGATCGTGCAGGTTTTCCTCGATCCAACGGTGATCGGACCCTGCACTCAGATCTGATGCCTCTAACTTCAATTAACCCTCCGGCTAAGATCGTGGTCCACGTGACGTCCCCCTATATGACTGCAGCCAAACCTCCTCATTAGGGTTTTGAATTTTCAATGTTGAAACATGTATGTCATTAGGATTTGTGATCCCTCGAATCTCGATGCGACCTTTATGCACTAGCTCTCCTGGCTAGGCTCCTAGCCCATATGACCATTATCCCCATGACCGCAGTATTACCACTCGTCGGGGTTTCAAGCTTTTCAATGCCGCAATGCATTGGCTTACGGGATTCCTGATATGTGAAACCCCGATGAGTCAACCCTCCTTTCGGGATTTCACCTTGGCTTTTCCCGATGGTAAACCTCGTGCAACTCCTGTCCGATATGATGACTAATGGGATTTATGAATGAGATCGAACGGCTCTCGATCTCTCCCTTCTATAGGCTTCTCCTGAGCTTTCACTTCCGAATCCCCAACGGATTCTTGGACTTCTACATCTCTGCAGAGTCTTCACATGCACACTCAGTGTCGTCTCTCTTGATCTTCTCACATGCTCAGATCCCTAAGGGATTTTATCCTTCTTCCTTTCTCCTCCAGATGGAGAAATATGGATTCCCTTAATTTTATCCTTCTACCTGCTAAATGCACTGCATTCGACTCTGTGCTAATTCTTCCTAAGCTTGCGTTGTTCCTATTTTTCCATCGATGCACAGTCTGTTCCTTCCATCTTCACTGTTGTACTTGTCATCAATGACAATCATACGCTACCTGTTAAACATTTTCCAACAATCTCCCCCTTTGGCATTGATGGCAACTAAGGCACCCGAATTCTTTTCTCCCCCTTTGACATCAATGTCAAATAAGAGACATGCTCCCCCTGAGCTATTGCAGTAATTTTAGGAGGCATTAGATATTTAAACAATACAAATATCCCCCTAACAAGATGGACTCTTTTAGGTGTGAAACGAAATGACACCCAGCTACTGTATGAGATATTCAAACGGTGTCTTGGCTAGGGGATTAGTAAAGATGTTTGCTATTTGTTCTGTAGTGGGAATGTAATGGACCTGAACAATCTGATTGGTGACCTGTTCTATCAGAAAATGATATTTTATGGGAATTAGTTTTGTCTTGGAGTGGAGGATAGGATTTTTAGACACACTGATGGCACTTGTGTTATCACAATGAATTGGGATTGGTGCAGTATATTTTACCTCTAATTCTGCAAGTGTCTGAATCATCCATAATACCTGTGTGAAACAGGTAGCAGTAGCAATGTACTCTGCCTCTGTGGTTGATAAAGAGATGTAACCTTGCTTTTTACTAAGCGAGGTTACTAAGGAGTTACCCAAGAAGAAGGCTCCTCCACTGGTGATTTTTCTCTCATCAACACAATTTGCCCAATCTGCATCTGAATAAGCAGTGAACTGAAGACTTTGATTTTTGGGATACCATAGACCATAAGTCATTGTTTCTTTTAAGTACCTGAATATCCTTTTGACAGCTTGCAAATGACTCTGTTTAGGTGCAGCCTGATATCTTCCTAACATTCCTACAACATGCATTATGTCTGGGCGAGATGTTGTGATGTACAATAGGCTTCCTATCATTGATCGATATGAGCTTTGATCAACATCAGGTGAATCATCATCCTTGCTTAATTTACATCTAGTTACCATAGGTGTACCCACAGGTTTAGAATCTTCCATTTGAAACCTTTTCAACATTTCTCTTAAGTATTTTCCTTGAGAAATGAGGATCCCATCGGGCCTCTGAGTAATTTACAGACCCAGGAAAAATGATAGTTCTCCTATAATAGACATTTCAAATTCAGCCTCCATGGCAGAAGAAAACCATTGTACCAGTGAATCCTTATTACATCCAAAGAGGATGCCATCTACATAGACCAGTACGATGAGAAAATCATTATCCTCTGTCCTAACATACAGATTTATGTCAGTTGTTCCTCTCTTGAACCCTTTGTCTTTGAGATACGTATCCAGTCTATGATACCAGGCTCGAGGAGCTTGTTTTAAACCATATAAATCTTTTTTCAATTTTCATACTAAGTCAGGGTTATCAGACAATTTGAAACCCTCTGGTTGTTCCATATAGACTTCTTCACTTAAATATCCATTGAGAAAGGCTGACTTGACATCCATTTTGGTAGACTTTAAACCTTTTATGACAAGCATAGGCAAGAAACATTCTGATAGCTTCTAATCTGGCTACGGGCGCAAATGTTTCATCAAAATCCAGTCCTTCTATCTGAGCATAGCCTTTACAGACTCACCTCGCTTTGTTCTTGATAACTTTTCCTTGCTCGTTCAACTTATTCTTAAAGATCCATTTGGAACCAATGACGTTTTTACCTTCGGGTCTTTGAACCATCTCCCATGTATTGTTTTTCTCAATCCGATCAAGTTCTTCATTCATTTCTTTAACCCAGTGATCATCTTTGCTGGCTTCATTAAAATTCTTGGGTTCCAGCATGGATATGAGAGCTATATGATATTGTTCGGTGGTTTTGATTAGCTTTCTCTTGGTTTGTACCCCTTTGTCTTTTTCTCCAATTATCTGACTTGCAGGATGATTCTTTTGAATGATTCTGGAGGAGGAATTTGTAGTTGATTGCTAATTTGAGTCTGTATGAGTGTCTGAGTCTTCATCTGATTCAGAGTCTTTGTTTTCTGATTCTTGGACCTGTTCATCTTCAGCTTTAGCTGTGTCTTCTGTAGAAGACTCATTACCATACACCTCTCTTGCTGGGATTCCTTCATCAATTTTTACATCAATACAGTCAACCATTTTGTGTAGCCTCTTATTATAGCATCTGTATCCTTTACTGTTTGTAGCATACCCTAAGAAAATACCTTCATTCACCTTGTCATCATATTTTCTGAGGCTTTCATCATTATTATTTATGTAGCATTTACTCCCAAAGACTCTGAAGTGTTTGATTGAGGCAGGTCTTCCAAACCATAATTCATAAGGTGGTTTGTCACTTTCGGGTCTAAGGTGAGCTTTATTAAGCACATGGACTGTTGTGTGTATTTCTTCTACCCAGTAGGTTTGACCAATGTTTTTCCCATTCATCATTGACCTGGCCATTTCCTGCACTATTCTGTTTTGCCTCTCAACTACTCCATTTTGTTGTGGAGTTCTTGGTATTGTGTATTCTCTCTTGATCCCATGCTCATCGTAGAATTCCTTGAAGTCTCTTGACATAAAC